>QNTS01004894.1:39435-76123 GCA_003317085.1 Hucho hucho
AGGCTAGTAAGCTAATGGTAATAGGCTAGTAGGTTAATGGTAATAGGCTAGTAAGCTAGGGGTGTAGGTTGAAGTTGGTAGCACTCTAACGGTTGGATTTAATTAGGGTGTCTAGCCAGGATCAATGTCAACTGTCAAGTCTCCTCTTCTGTTCTGGTAACCTAAAAACAAGACTCCACTCTTTCTCTCTCACACACTTTGTTCCATCAGCTCAGCTGAAGTGGTTAGAGGTGTTCTCTCCATCACCAGTTGAGATGGAAGAGAGAAGAGAACAGGAAAGTGTGTCTGCCTGTCATTCAGTCAGTTCTGTGGATCATGTCCTCTTCACATGCTGGTGCTTTGAGAGTGTGTGAGAGTGCTATGGGGATCTCTTCTCAGTCTGACTCACTCACTCACTCACTCACTCAACGAGACGTCAAAAACACCTTAGAGAGAGGGGGTGGAGAGAGAGAGAGAGAGAGAGAGAGAGAGAGAGAGAGAGAGAATAAGCGGCTGTCCACACACCCTAAAACCCGCAGCCTCTTCCATCATCTCACGTCGCAGCTCTGCCAACATCCTAATGTACTCATACTGTCACCTCACTGCGCGACAACTCCGGAGGGAGAGAGAGACCGGACACATTTTTTTGGGGGGTGGGGGAAGAGAGAGGGAATGCGAGAATGAAGAAGAATAAAGACCTTTGAGTGTTTTTTTTTTTTTTTTTTTTTCTTCAAGCAAACTTACCGACGAAACTACTTGACCTGTGGCCTCAGAGAGGGAAGAGTGTCCAGTCTCCAGACGTCTACTGACCCCTTGTAAAAATGTATTATTGTGGTGACGTTTTACCAGGTGTTCTTTCTTTTCTGAAAGGCCAGCGTTTCTGTTTATTAGCCGAGGCTGTGTTAGTGTGTTTGTTGTTTTCTTCTGTCAAAGCAGAGGAAGAGTGCCCGTTATCCTGTATCTGTGCCAGAGACTCCGGGACCGTGACCTGCCGGGACGGCGAACACACTGAGTTACCGGGTGACATACCGGTGTGGGCGACCACGTTAATACTCAGGGGGAACAACATCTCAACGTTACCGGGAGGAGCGTTCTCCTCGAATAACGGGACGGAGCTCGAGCTAACGACCCTCTCGCTGTCACATAATGGGATCACGGTGATCGAGGCTGACGCTTTCACGGGACTTCCCAGGTTGCATTTGCTGGATTTGAGCCACAACCCGTTGGTGTATATTTCGGAGCGGGCATTTCACGGTCTGCGGGAGCTCCGTTCTCTTTACCTGAACGACTCGCTCCTTGCTCCAGCCGTGGCGCAGCTCTCCAACGCGCTGCAGGGCACCGAAACGTTACGCAACCTCCACCGGCTGGAGCTGTCAGGCAACCGGTTGAAAACCATACCCATCTCGCGATTGGACGTGTTCAACCTCCACACTTTAGTTCTCACCAACAACTCCATCGAGAACATTGGTAAAGAGAACATATCTAGTTTGTACCATCACAAGAGAGTGCGCATTTATTTGTCACTAAACCCTTTCAGGTGTAACTGTGAGATTGAGTCGTTCTACTTCTGGTTAAAAAACACTTCTCAATGTGTAGACGCTGAGCGCCTCCTGTGCGCTGAGCCTGACGCCAAGAAGGGGATTCCACTGGAGCGGTTACGCGGTGAGGACGTGGATTGTCTCAAAGAGAACTTTGAGGCGGTGTCCTACGTGTTCCTGGGGATAGTCATGGCGCTGATCGGTATTGTATTCCTCATGGTGCTCTATCTAAACCGGAGAGGCATCAAACGGTGGCTCAACAACATCCGTGATGCGTGCCGCGACCAGATGGAAGTGTACCATTACCGGTACGAGCAGGACTCTGATCCCCGGTTGGCGAACGTCGCCGTTTAATGTTCAACGTCCACTCCTCAAGCTATGCCATTGTCAACCGTTGTTTTATGTACAGAGTAAACTGTTTCGTGAACTGATATCAACTGTAGTTGTTTATAATATGTAGCCAATGATTTGGAAAGCAACAGACTTCATTTTTCAAGAGGGACAATACAATGTGCGTTCAAAAGAAGTGATCAATATGGACCTTAATTGTAAATATCTGTGAAATATACATGTCTGTAAATATACCATGTACAACACAAAAAAAGAAAACATGCTTATCTTCCATCATGGAGACATGAGAACACATAAGACTTTTTAAAAATATAAATGTACTGTAGGCAGCTTTAGTTGAGTGACTTAGCTTCCACAACATAATAAATAGTTAAGAGTTCCTTCTACAGATTATTCTAAACGACTGTATCAGAATGAAGATACAGAAAAGTACATGTATAAACTGGAATAACAGTAGGAAATGTATCTATTAATAAACCAATTGAGGATTATCAATGGGAGTATGTATGTTGAGCAGCCAGGCCACCCGTGATACAAGTCAATATTCAACGTCCATCCATGCCTGGGGATGTCGGGAGGTGACGTTTTTTGTTGTTGTTGTTGATTTAAGCCTATCCCAAACCTTAACCCTTAACTTAACCCTTTAGAGTTAATGTCTAAACTTAACCTTATACAACTTCGAAATTTGACGTTTGAAAACATGGATGAACGTCTAATTCTGACGAGAGACTGTGAGAGCTTGTTGATGGGAGAGAGCATGGCTCTTTAACTTCTGTCCCAGATTTATATTCTTCATATGCATCAATAACTAATGAGAGACACTGTGTGTGTGTGTGTGTGTGTGTGTGTGTGTGTGTGTGTGTGTGTGTGTGTGTGTGTGTGTGTGTGTGTGTGTGTGTGTGTGCGCGCTTGAGTGAGTGAGAAAAAGGGAGAGTGAAAAAGAGATGGATAAAAGTATGTGTAAGTGTAAGTACGATGATGTGCGATGCCAGACTGGGAGGTTGACCAATTCAGACTGGGAGGTGGACCAATCCAGACTGGGAGGTGGACCAATTCAGACTGGGAGGTTGACCAATTCAGACTGGGAGGTGGACCAATCCAGACTGGGAGGTGGACCAATCCAGACTGGGAGGTGGACCAATTCAGACTGGGAGGTGGACCAATCCCCAAGTGTTAAGCTGACGTCATATACTCCCATGTGTAGTGATGTCTGACAACCCTTTACCTTTGTGAACTGATGGTAATAAGGAATCTCATGGCCATTTAATAATAATAATAATACTTTCCTAAAATAATGTAAAATGCAAAGGACTTAACTTCTCATTATATTACAATAACGTTATTTTTCTTGTGAAGGAAATCCTTGTTTGGTTCAAAGAGACAACAACATAAACATAGCAGGCTACAAACCACCAATGCAGCCTATTGTAAAACTAACATAATGCAGGATATTGTAAAACTAACATAATGCAGGATATTGTAAAACTAACATAATATAGGCTATTGTAAAACTAACATAATGCAGGATATTGTAAAACTAACATAATATAGGCTATTGTAAAACTGACATAATGCAAGATATTGTAAAACTAACATAATGTAGGCTATTGTAAAACTAACAATGTAGCCTATTGTAAGTAGAACAGTAGAGGTCTGTGACTGTGATGCCTCTTTCTGTTGAACAGTGAGCCATGAGTAGAACAGTAGAGGTCTGTGACTGTGATGCCTCTTTCTGTTGAACAGTGAGCCATGAGTAGAACAGTAGAGGTCTGTGACTGTGATGCCTCTTTCTGTTGAACAGCGAGCCATGAGTAGAACAGTAGTCTGTGACTGTGATGCCTCTTTCTGTTGAACAGTGAGCCATGAGTAGAACAGTAGAGGTCTGTGACTGTGATGCCTCTTTCTGTTGAACAGTGAGCCACATATTATATGCGACAGAGAGAGATCCCTAAGCGACATAACTCACCAGTACATGCCAGGAGGCAGAGCCTACAGGACTAGGGCTACTCTGCAGTTCCTATAGAGAACAGTCATAATTAACAGCAGGCCTATTCCCCAAAGAAATGAGTGAGGCACTTGATGATGAATAATCTATGGGACCCATTCTACGGTCGTTAGCGCATTCTGAGGGACAATTTGAGAAGTTTGAGAGACGCTGAATCACATCTCTGTCACATTACCAACCGAGCTTAATAAACAACAGGGTTGTTGGTTGCGGCAGAGGAGAAGGTCTCAACACGACCTAAGTGCGCCAGTACATCGGCTGGGGTGGCAGGACGGGAGAGGTATTGGTGATACGATTATGGCAGAACGGAATATAGTCTAATCTAGTGGAGTCTGCTGAGGGGAGGACGGCTCATAATAATGGCATCAGACGCATGGAAAGCCAGGCATTTGATACCGTTCCACTGATTCCGCTCCAGTCATTACCACGAGCCCGTCCTCCCCAATTAAGGTGCCACCAGCCTCCTGTGGTTTAATCTCATCAGAGCCGTGACTAAGACCAGGAGAATGATGATAGGCCATAGACCCATCGGCTCGCCGCGTGCCACAGTTAACGGGCTGTCTCTGCAGACAGATGACCGCAGCTGTTTGGTTTTTAACGACAAGGTGAAACGGGATTCGGTAAGACCGATCTCCCGGGGATGTGGGGGGGGGTCTGAGTGATAAGGAGGGTCACTGTGACTGGGTAACATCAGTTTGACCTCAGATACTTCTCTCTCACACACACAGCTGTCCGTTTCAGCACCAGTGGTCGACTAGGCAGAGATCAACACCATGGACAGCGACCATACAGTACTGCCCTCAGTGCAATACGCGATTGCGCCTAACAACATGAATCTATCTTTGTTTCACTTAACCTTTTGATTCTCTCTCTCATGAACCACATTCACCTTTCATCTGGCAATGCGCTTTTCCTTCTCCTACTCTTCCTCTTCCTCCTCTTTCCCTTCCTATTTCTTCTTCTCTACTGCTACACATTGTGTCTGACTCAGTGTCACAGTAACTTCACAGCTAATGTGAAGAGAAATGTAGCTTGCCAAAGTGGCAAATAGGAGACAATTACTACGTTCCTGTTCCTTCTGCTTCAAGCCATTGCCTGCTTACTGAAAATGTTGAGAAACTGAAAAATAAGTGAAAGCATAATCATGAAAATAAAGATATATAGTCTGTCTCTCTCTGTCTCTCTCGCTCACTCTCTCTCTCTCTCTGTCTGTGTCTGTCTCTCTCACTCTCTCTTTCTGTCTGTCTGTGTCTGTCTCTCTCGCTCACTCTCTCTCTCTCTGTCTGTGTCTGTCTCTCTCACTCTCTCTTTCTGTCTGTCTGTGTCTGTCTCTCTCGCTCACTCTCTCTCTCTCTGTCTGTGTCTGTCTCTCTCACTCTCTCTTTCTGTCTGTCTGTCTGTCTGTCTCGGTTTCTGTTTCTCTCAAGCCATATTAAATGTACTCCACTAATCAATTAATCAGGTAATTTCGTCTATTAGGAAACCGAGACGATCTCTGAGTGTTTCATCTGGCTCTGATCTGCAGGCGCTTAGCAAGGTCTGACCCTCGTTAATTAATTAACAGACTGGAGATTTTATATTCAGTCTGAATATTACAGAGACACAGACACTACGAGTCGTTGGACATCACTTATCTCTTCTCCATGAAGGTGTTTCTCATTTGAAGGTAGTACGCATCATAGAATATAATTTGTGGAAGGGGCATATCTCCGACAGCTTGACTGCCCCTTCACACTTGATAGGGATTCTAGTTATGGTGTATGCATATCAAACAGAACAGCCATAAGCTCCTCCCAGTTTTAAAGACATTTCTATCGTACTGGGTCATTCTCAGAGTGTTTATTTTCAAAGAACATACACTACCGTTCAAAAGTTTAGGGTCACTTAGAAATGTCCTTGTTTTTTTAAAGAAAAGTATATATTTTTTCCATTAAAATAACATAAAATTGATCAGAATACAGTGTAGACATGGTTAATGTTGTAAATGACTATTGTAGCTGGAAACGGCAGATTTTTTTATGGAATATCTACATAGGCGTACAGAGGCCCATTATCAGCAACCGTCACTCCTGTGTTCCAATGGAACGATGTTAGCTAATCCAAGTTTATCAGTTTAAAAGGCTAATTGATCATTAGAAAACCCTTTTGTAATTATGTTAGCATAGCTGAAAACTGTTGTTCTGATTAAATAAGCAATCAAACTGGCTTTCTTTAGACTAGTTGAGTATCTGGAGCATCAGCATTTGTGGGTTCGATTACAGGCTCAAAATGGCCTGAAACAAAGAACTTTCTGCTGAAACTTGTCAGTCTGTTCTTGTTCTGAGAAATGAAGGCTATTCCATGTGAGAAATTGCCTGCCAAGAAACTGAAGATCCCGTACAACGCTGTGTACTACTCCCTTCACAGAACAGCGCAAACTATCTCTAACCAGAATAGAAAGAGTGGGAGGCCCCGGTGCACAACTGAACAAGATGACAAGTACATTAGTGTGTCTAGTTTGAGAAACAGACACCTCACAAGTCCTCAACTGGCAACTTCATTAAATAGTACCCGCAAAACACCAGTCTCAATGTCAACAGTGAAGAGGCGACTCCGGGATGCTGGCCTTCTAGGGATGCTGGCCTTCTACTCTTGAATGAGTAGGTGTGTCCAAACTTGACTGGTACTGTATATATATATATACACACACACAGTGAGTTTCAAAAGTATTGAAATAGTGGCCCATTGTTTGTTGTTTTAGGCTCTGTGCTCCAGCACTTTGGATTTGAAATGATAACAATGACTACGCAGTTAAAGCTTTAATTGTATTTTCAGGGTATTTTCATCCATATCTGGTGAACCGTTTCGAAATTACAGCACTTTCTTTATATAGTCCCCCCATTTTAAGGGACCAAAAGTATTGGGCCAAACCTGCAATGACTCCAACCTAACACTCCCTGTAGTTGTTGATCAGTCACTCACATCACTGTGAGGAATTTTGTCCCACTCTTCCATGTAGAAATGCTTTAACTCAGCGACATTATGTACGTTTTCAAGCATGAACTGCTTGTTTCATGTCCTGCCACAACGTCTCAAATGGGATTAGGTCTGGACTTTGACTAGGCCATTCCAAAACTTCAAATTTGTTGCTTTTTTTCTAACCATTTTCATGTAGACTTGATTGTGTGTTTTGGATCATTGTCTTGCTGCGTGACCCAGCTGTGCTTCAGCTTCAGCTCACAGACAGATGGCCTGACATTCTCCTGTAGAATTCTCTGATACGGAGCAGAATTTATGGTCCAGTCCCACAGCCTCCTAATGACAGAAGTGCTTACCTTCAGTACATGTGTCACACACACACACACACACACATTTCAAAACCCTCTTACAGTACTGTGTCTAGTGGTGTCTGATTGATGACACATCCTCTTCTCCTCTCTCTCAGACAGACATATACTTATCTCCTCCTCTCCTCCTCTCCTCTTCTCCTCCTCTACTCTTCTCCTCCTCTCTTCTCCTCTTCTCCTCTCATCCTCCTCTCCTCCTCCCCTCTTCTTCACCTCTTCTTCACCTCTTCTCCTCTTCTCCTCCTCTCCTCCTCCCCTCCTCTTCTTCTCCTCCTCCTCTCCTCTTCTCCTCTCCTCTTCTCCTCCTCTCCTCCTCCCCTCCTCTCCTCCTCCCCTACTCTACTTCTCCTTTCCTCTTCTTCTCCTCCTCCTCCTCTTCTCCTCCTCTCCTCCTCCCCTCCTTTCCTCTCCTCCTCCCCTTCTCCTTTCCTCTTCTCCTCCTCTCCTCCTCTCTCTCTTAGAGAGACACGTACTGTACATATCCCTTTTCGATTTACCTTTCCTTCTCTCTTTCCCTCTCTCTCTCTTCTCGACCTTCTATACTCCCTCCCTGGAACTCTCTCTCCGTCCCTTCTCTCCCTCCCTCGCCCTCACTTTCCCCCTCTCTCTCTCCCCCTCTCTCCCTCTCCAAGTAAATGGTTTTCTCCAGCTGAGTGGCTTTCTAAGGCCACAGGGGCAGGATTTAGGCTGAGGCCAGCAGAAAAAAATAACAGAGGAGGAAGATGAAGAAAAGAAGGGACACAAAGAAAATATGAATTACTGTCCACTCTGCCAGGCTGAGGCTGTCCTTGCCTTATCCTCTTAGGGCTAGGGGGCAGTGTTCGGAAGTATGGAGAGTCTGACGTGCCCAAAATAAACTGCCTGTTACTCAGGCCCAGAAGCTAGGATATGCATATAATTGGTAGTATTGGATAGAAAACACTCTTAAGTTTCTAAAACTGTTAGAATAATATCTGTGAGTATAACATAACTGATCTGCCAGGCTGAGGTTGTCCTTGCCTTATGTAAACCCTTGACTCATCTTTTCTCTACCTTCATCTCTATCTCTACCTCTCACCCAGTCTCTCACCCTTAACATCTCTACCTCTCACCCAGTCTCTCACCCAGTCTCTCACCCAGTCTCTCACCCTTAACATCTCTACCTCTCACCCAGTCTCTCACCCTTAACATCTCTACCTCTCACCCAGTCTATCACCCTTAACATCTCTACCTCTCACCCAGTCTCTCACCCTTAACATCTCTACCTCTCACCCAGTCTCTCACCCAGTCTCTCACCCTTAACATCTCTACCGCTCACCCAGTCTCTCACCCAGTCTCATAGGGCAAATGTACATCTTCCATTCGTTTACCCATTGTGACCACAGATTGTCTGACTTTATGACCAAAATTATCCTATTTACACTTTGTAGTCAATTTTGACACTGGAATAAAGGTTTTTGATTCATATCGATGCCACATCGGCTGTTTTTAAAGGGATTTGTTGCTTTTTAAAGGCAGTCTCCTCTTTGAATAGACAAAGTGCTTTGAATTTAAAAACCACTTTTTAATTAACAGACTTTCCTGTGCCCTCAAGTATCTCTCTCTTCCCCTGAGGTAAAGTAATCAATGAGTTTTCATAAAATCAATTTTCTCACTGTGGGTGGTGTGACCCTGTGTTGTTTAACCACTGGGATAAAATAACATGAGCTGGCGCACACCCAGAACAAAGTTTGTGTGAAGGTGCTGACTAACGGCGAATAAACTATACACTATCAAAATAAAGAAAGTCGTACACTACATATATACTCTCCAAATAGTTTAATGGGTATTTACCATGGTAAATACCCATTAAACTGTTGGGAGAGTTTAACCACTGGGAACCAGACTAGAGTTAAACCCAGGGCTGCCACGCAGTCCAAGGCCTTGAATGGGATGGTCATAAGACCTGACTGTGCTTTGAATACTGGGAACCTGGCTCTGCTAATATACTTGAGTATCTCTCTCTTTCTGTCTCTCTCTCACACACAACGCACTAAGGTGCCATCAATGAAGGGCTCTACTGAGGGCGGTCGAAAGGCCTGACCGTGCTTTGATTCGCTCTTCAGTGAGTATAAAGAGGACCGTGCGGTCAAACGACCCCTGACCTGACAGCGAGGAACTCTGGGTGGTAATGAGCTCCTGGAGCCAATCAGAAGGAACTCCTACTCTGAGAAACTTTGTCAATACAGGCCTGAGCCTGTATTAAAGGGGCAATCTGCTGGGTTTTTCATGCTCAACAGTTTCCTGTGTGTATCAAGAATGGTCCACCACCCAAAGGACATCCAGTCAACTTGAGACAACTGTGGGAAGCCTTGGAGTCAACATGGGCCAGCATCTCTGTGGAACGCTTTCAACACCCAACTCTGAAGTCACCCCTGAAGGCTTCACTATCACTCGTATGGACAGAGACAGTGAAGCTACCGGTAAGGAGCACGGAGGCGGAGTCTAGGTTCTGATAAATGATAGATGGTGTAAAAACTATGATTGTCAGGAATAAAATAATGCACTCCTGATATAGAGCTACTGTCAGTTTTACTATGCTCCATCTACCTCCCCCGTGATTTCCCCCAGCATTTTCTGACAGTTGTTTATATTCATCCAAGAGCAAACAGGGTCAATGCACTGTGAGACATGGGTTTAATTCTAGACACAGGAAAGGTAGGACGTATACGGAGGGTACGGGGCAACAGAGGACAAACAGTAGAGGGGATAATGATCTTGGAGCAGGGGAGAAAGGCCTCGACTTCCGGGGGTGTAGCCGAGGGGCTATAGCGGCGTGCCAGCGCATCTGGCTTGACCTTCTTGGATACCGGTCGGGGCTGCAGAAGAAAAGTGGCCCGGGCCTTACTGAACCCCTCCTGGAGGTCCTGGTACTCCGCTGGGCAGGCAAAGGGGTCCGGGGCCAATTCCAAGCCCCCAGGAAGACGTCCCGGGGCAGAGCTGACTTCAGGCAATAACACCCATTGGAATGGAGAGGGGTTGAGTGGGGATACCCAGCTCGGACACCAGGGTAACGTCCATAAGACTCACATTGGCCCCCGAGTCGATGAGTACCTGGAGAGACTTGGACTGGTCACCCCACCGCAGGATGGCATGGAGATGGGGGCGAGCAAGGGGAGACAATTTTTTCTTTAAGACCCACCAGAGTACTCACTCCAACAAATGAGCTAGGTCTCTTGAAGGGACAGGTAGACATAATGACCAGCAGTACCACAATACAGACAACTCTGGGTCTCAAGTCTGCGTACGCGTTCGGCTGGGGAAGAGGGGAATCGGCTGTCTCCGGAGGCTCTTGGAGGGACTCGGGTAAGCTCGGATCCTCTCGGGGACGTAGACGTCGGGGACATCCGGAGTTCATCAGGTGCAAGGTGGGATTCCTTGAGTGAGCGATTGGGACCGCAATCGGACCCCTTCTCCCTCCTACGTTCCTGTAGCCAAACATCGATCCGGATGGTTAAAGCGATGAGTGAGTCCAGATTCGTTGGTAGTTCTTGGACTGCCAGCTCATCCTTTACCTCCTCCGATAATTCGTGCAGGAACGTGTCGAACAGCGCTTCTGGGTTCCAGGCACCCTCCGCTGCTAGCGTGCGGAACTCTGCCACACTGAGGGAGTCCTGCCTGAAGCTGGAGTAACGTCCGGGCAGCCTCTTTCCAGGATCACGGAGCCTCAAACTTTTTTCACCTCCGCCATGAATCCCTCCAGACTGAAGCATACGGCTGACTTGTTCCCAAATGGCCATAGCCCAAGTGAGGGCCCTCCCGGACATCAGAGTGATGAGGTACTTAGAGCGGTCCGAGAGAAAGGAGGAAGGCTGCAGCTCCATGACAAGGGAACACTGAGCGAGAAATGCCTGACAGGTGCCCAACTCTCCATCGAAGCGCTCCGGGGGAGGTAAGTGGGGTTCCCGGGAAACCAGGGTGACGGCGCAGCTACCAGACTGGTTACTGAGGGGCTGGAGAGCTACCATCGCGGTAGGCTGCCTAGTAGACAACTCACGGACTTGCTCCTGCAATGTGTCCAATGCTTGGTCGTGACGTTCGGCTACGGCTTGGAACCCTTCCATCAGACCACGAATCAACTCCTCGTGCCTTCCAATGACAGCTCCTTGGGAGGCGATGGCGTTGCGCAGCTGGTCCATGTGTGCTGGGTCAGTCATGGCCAGTTCGTATTATCATGTTTGAAGGTAAGACCCAGGTGCAGACAATGTCGAAGTAACAAAAGTGTATTCATTTGAACACGGCCAGGCAAAGGTACAGGACAGCAGGCAGGCTTAGGGTCAGGGCAGGCAGAAATGGTCAAAACCGGGAAAAATAGAAAACAGGAATATAGACAAGACAGGAGCAAGGGGAAAAACGCTAGTAGGTTTGAGGACCAAAACGAACTGGCAACAGACAAACAGAGAACACATGTATAAATACCCAGGGGATAATGGGGAAGATGGGCGACACCTGGAGGAGGGTGGAGACAATCACAAAGACAGGTGAAAACAGATCAGGGCGTGACAAAGGTGGTGGTGAAACAAATACATGTGTGGGACAACGACCGTATTGATCGACTGCAGGGATGCTTTGGTTGTACCACCTGGAATGTATTTGAAGAATCATCAGCTGACCTGAACGAGTTGACTAACGTAATATTTGGCTAAATTGACTTCTGTGTTGATTTGGTGATCCCCCCAAAAAACATGTAAGACATTTCCTAACAGCAAACCATGTTGAATTTAAAGAATTTAAAGTGGTGCTTAATAAGAAGAAACAAGTGTTTCCCTCCGGGAATCCACTCGAAAGAAAAGAGGTACAGAGAGAGGTGAACAAAGAGATAAAAAAGGCGAGGTAAGGTGCAACAGATAATGTTACAGGGAGACTCTCGGTCTGCCTGGTCGGGCATTAAGAACATGGCAAACGCCCCCTTCAAAGGTAGGCAACGTATCGATCCCTGCCTGGATGAGAGGGTGTGCCTCTCTACAGCCAATGAACTAAACAAGTTCTTCACCCGCTTTGAAACAGTGGTCGCCCCCGCTCCCCTGGCCTATCTGGAGGAGGATGTCATGGCAACCGAGAGCGTGCTTGTCATCGATGAGGAAGTCGTACAACGAGTGTTCAAAAGCACTGGAGTACAAAAGAGCCCGGGGCCTGATAACATAAGTGGTCGTGTCTTGAAACACTGTTCCACTCAGCTAGGGGTGTCTCTCTTTCAGCGGTCCCTGGATACATTGGAAATTCCATCTTTATGGAAAATAATCTATTGTTGTACCTGTCCCAAAAACTTCTCATCCGTCTGCATCAAATGATTACAGACCTGTCGCTCTGACCTCTCTCTTGTTTAAACCTCTTGAAAAGATCATCAAGGCATACAGTACATAATCAACACCACCAGTCACCATCTTGACCCCCTCCAATTTGCATACCGGTAAGAGAGAGGAACAGATGATGCTGACGATTGGTCAGTCTTCTCAAAGGGGATGAGACGGAGCGCGGACCGGCTCTGAATGATTTTACTGTCTGATGTGAGTCATCTATTATTCAATACATCAAAAACAAAGGACATGGTGGATTGTCTTTCGAAAGGAACACACACCATCACTGATAAAAGGTGAGCCCATTGAAATAGTGGAGGAGTACAAATACCTTGGGCTAGTCATTGACAACAAGCTGTCCTGGGATTAGTGTACTGACGCTATTTTTAAGAAAGGCCAACAGAGACTGTATTTCCTATGGAAACTGTACTTTTTTTTATGTTGATCTAACCATCGTGGTTCTTTTTTAATAAACCATTCATTTGAGACTGTTCTGTCCTACTGCTTGACCTGCTGGTTTGGGAATATCAAGGTTGCACAGAAAAATAGGTTGGGCAAGATAGTCAGGAATTGCGGGAAAATCATGGGGCAGCAACAGCAAGAACAGTCATCTCTCTACCTGGGCAGAGCCCTCCATAAGGTGAATAAAATAGTGGCTGACTGTTCCCATCCACTCCACCTTGAGTTCCAGCTCCTTCCCTCTGGACGCATGTACAGACTACCTAAGATTTAAAAAATATAGGGCTGAATTTATTCCGAATGCAGTTATGCAACTTCACAAATGTTGGACTAATTGCACTTAGTACTTTCACTATGAAATTAAACTTACCCTGCCTATTTGTTTGTAAATATCCTTTGCTATTTACTGTACATTTTTAGATGTGATATGTTTTATGACTGCTGCAAGATGAATTACGTCTTTGAGGACATAAAAGTTTTCTGAATCTGAATTGTATAATGTAGCGTTAAGATTTCCCTCCACTATAACTAAGGGGCCTAGCCCAAACCATAAAAAACAGCCCCAGATCATTATTCCTCCTCCACCAAACTTTAAAGTTGGCACTATGCAATGGGGCCTGGCATCCGTCAAACACAGATTTGTCCATCAGACTGCCAGATGGTGAAGCGTGATTCATCACTCCAGAGAACGCGTTTCCACTGCTCCAGAGTCCAATGGCGGTGAGCTTTACACCACTCCAGCCGACACTTGACATTGCACATGGTGATCTTAGGCTTGTGCGTGGCTGCTCGGCCATGGAAACCTATTTCATGAAGCTCCCGACTAACAGTTCTTGTGCTGACATTGCTTCCAGAGGCAGTTTGGAACTCGGTAGTAAGTGTTGCAACCGAGGACAGATGATTTTTACGTGCTTCAGCACTCTGCGGTCCCATTCTGTGAGCTTGTGTGACCTACCGCCTAGACGTTTTCACTTCACAATAACAGCACTTACAGTTGATCAGGGCAGCTCTAGCAGGGCAGAAATTTGACGAACTGACTTGTTGGAAAGGTGGAATCCTATGACGGTGCCAATTCGAAAGTCACTGAGCTCTTCAGTAAGGCCAATCTACTGCCAATGTTTGTCTATGGAGATTGCATGGACGTGTGCTCAATTTTATACACCTGTCAGCAACAGGTGTGGCTGCAATAGCCAAATCCACTAATTTGAAGGGGTGTCCACATACTTATGTATATATTGTGTATCAGTCAGTGGGCTACTTGTATGTGTTTATGATCAGAGCAGATGCAATAAAATCTTAAGATAAAAAGTGTGTCCCAATACCTGAGGAGGTGTTTTACAAGACAGTAATGATGGTTATGGTGGAATTTACGCGTTAGGCTAGCTAGATGTCTCACACACACACACACACACACACACACACACACACACACACACACATACACACACCGGCCTGACTGTCCTTCAGGTCCCTTGAGAAGAGGCTGTGGCAGTGTAGCTACGGCAAAACACAGCCAGTGACCCAAACACACATACACACCCTCCACACCCTCTATGCAGCCTGTGCAGTAGCACTATATCATTTAAACATATAGAACATCTATCAATCAAATGATCTATCCGTCGCAACGACCATTCTGTCTGTTTATTTGTGTCACCCAGGAGAACTGGGAGTGAAACCATGGAAGAAGGCCGCAGCCAGTTACCAAACACACGTGTCGTCATACACTCTATGTGGAGAGCAGCAAAAAAAAAAAGTATTGGAAGCTATTTTGTAGATGACACAAGTCGAGGATCGCTAGGATAGTCAGTTTTACTAGAGTAAGTTTGGCGGCGTGAGTGAAGGAGGCTTTGTTGCGAAATAGAAAGCCGATTCTAGATTTGATTTTGGATTGGAGATGTTTAGTAAGAGTTCGGAACGAGAGTTTACTGTCTAGCCAGACACCTAGATAGTTGTAGTTGTCCACATATTCTAGGTCAGAACCGTCCAGAGTAGTGATGCTAGTCGGGCGGGCGGGTGCGTGCAACGAACGGTTGAAAAGCATGCATTTGGTTTTACTAGCGTTTAGGAGCAGTTGGAGGCCACGGAAGGAGTGCTGTATGGCATTGAAGCTTGTTTGGAGGTTAGTTAACACAGTGTCCAAAGAAGGGCCAGAAGTATACAGAATGGTGTCGTCCACGTAGAGGTGGATCAGGGAATCACCCGTAGCAAGAGCGACATCATTGGTGTATACAGAAAAGAGTCGGCCCGAGAATTGAACCCTGTGGTACCCCCAATAGAGACTGCCAGAGGTCCGGACAGCAGGCGCTCCGATTTGACACACTGAACTCTGTCTGCAAAGTAGTTGGTGAACCAGGCGAGGCAGTCATTTGAGAAACCAAGGCTATTGAGTCTGCCGATAAGAATACGGTGATTGACAGAGTCGAAAGCCTTGGCCAGGTCGATGAAGACCTGCACAGTACTGTCTTTTATCGATGGCGGTTATGATATCGTTTAGTACCTTGAACGTGGCTGAGGTGCACCCGTGACCAGCTCGGAAACTGGATTGCACAGCGGAGAAGGTACGGTGGGATTCGAAATTGTCAGTGATCTGTTTATTAACTTGGTTTTCGAAGACTTTAGAGAGGCAGGGCAGGATGGATATAGGTCTATAGCAGTTTGGGTCTAGAGTGTCTCCCCCATTTGAAGAGGGGGATGACCGCGGCAGCTTTCCAATCTTTAGGGATCTCGGACGATACGAAAGAGAGGTTGAACAGACTGGTAATAGGGGTTGCAACAGGCCTTCATGGTCAAATTGTTGCAAAGAAACCACTACTAAAGGACACCAATAATAAGAAGAGACTTGTTTGGGCCAAGAAACACGAGCAATGGACATTATACTGGTGGAAATTCCTCCTTTGGTCTGATGAGTCCAAATGTGACCTTTTTTGGTTCCAACCGCCGTGTCTTTGTGAGATGCAGAATAGGTAAACGGATGATCTATGCATGTGTGGTTCCCACCGTGAAGCATGGAGGAGGAGGTGTGATGGTGTGGGGGTGCTTTGCTGGTGACACTGTCAGTGATTTATTTATAATTGAATTTATAATTCAAGGCACACTTATGGCTACCACAGCATTCTGCAGCGAAACGCCATCCCATCTGGTTTGCTCTTAGTGGGACTATCATTTGTTTTTCAACAGGACAATGACCCAAAACACACCTCCAGGCTGTGTAAGGGCTATTTGACCAAGAAGGAGAGTGATGGAGTTCTGCATCAGATGACCTGGCCTCCACAATCACACAACCTCAACCCAATTGAGATGGTTTGGGATGAGTTAGACTGCAAAAAGAAGGAAAAGCAGCCAACAAGTGCTCAGCATATGTGAGAACTCCTTCAAGTCTGTTGCAAAAGCATTCCTCATGAAGATGGTTGAGAGAATGTCATGTATAAGTTGGCAGTACGCTGGGGGAAGATAAAGAATACAAACCAGGAACACTCAAACCAGAAACACTCAAACCGGGAACACTCAAACCGGGAACACTCAAACCGGAAACACTCAAACCGGAAACACTCATACCAGGAACACTCATACCAGGAACACTCAAACCAGATCATCTCTATCTGATACCTTTACTAACAGGTATTGATCCTGCAGGTCATCTCTAGCTGACACCTTTACTAACAGGTATTGATCCTGCAGGTCATCTCTAGCTGATACCTTTACTAACAGGTATTGATCCTGCAGGTCATCTATAGCTGATACCTTTACTAACAGATATTGATCTTGCAGGTCATCTCTAGCTGACACCTTTACTAACAGGTATTATGTCCATTTAAAACTTGCACAAGACAGTTAAAAGAATTGTCCATTTAAAGAAATGTAGCCAATTTATGAATTGCTACATTTAGCTAACATCAGATAGTTAATCCAGAGATTCTCATTTTGGCCTCGATTCGGCTGTCTCGTCCAGATCATCATGGCATTTGTAGTTCTTTATAATAGCCACATAGCTACAGCTAATTACCATTTCATATTATTTTTTTGGGGGGGGGTAAATACAGGCAAATTTATTGATCAAACGAAATATGTATCACAATGCAGAAATATACAGCATTACCAATTTGGTATATAGCATTAGTATCTGAAAAGTGGTGAGAAGGATAATTACCGTGTGGTATGGCATAGCCAAACACCACCAGAGACAGTAGGTATGCTCAGCTCTTTAGTTCTGTCTTCCAGCAAGATAATTGAAGATAATTGAAGATAATTGAAGATAATTGAAGATAATTGAAGTCAAGGTAGAATGCAGTAGTGTAAAGAAACAATGCCTCTTAAGGATCAGACCCTTCTTTTCAATTTTCACCTAAAATGACATACCCAAATCTAACTGCCTGTAGCTCAGGCCCTGAAGCAAGGATATGCATATTCTTGGTACCATTTGAAAGGAAACACTTTTTGTGGAAATGTTTAATTAACGTAGGAGAATATAACACATTAGATCTGGTAAAAGATAATGCAAATAAAAAAACATAATGTATTATTCCAGCCCAGGCGCAATTTTGATTTTGGCCACTAGATGTTGGCAGTGTATGCGCAAAGTTTTAGATTGATACAATGAACCATTGATTTTCTGTTCAACATTTTGTATCAAGATGTGCACTCTCCTCGAACAATAGCATGGTATTATCTCACTGTAATAGCTACTGTAAATTGGACAGTGCAGTTAGATTAACAAGAATTTAAGCTTTCTGCCAATATCGGATATGTCTATGTCCTGGGAAATGTTCTTGATACTTACAACCTCATGCTAATTACATTAGCTTACATTAGCTCAACCGTCCCGGTGGGGAACCCACCGTTCCTGTAGAGGTTTTTAAACCTCTTTCAGACAGATTATGTTATAGTCTAGAGTAGACGCATGACTTTGTTAAGTAATTAAGTTAATATCACTGTTTACAGTAAAAGTAGCAGAATCATCAATACAAAGATTTAAAAATATATATTGTTGTTGAAAGTACACAGACAATCAGAACATAGCATTCTGGAGTGTAAGGTAAAATGCACAGTCTCTTATTAACTACTGCATAAAATTGCTAGCCTGGGTGTCAGTCTCTTTGTGCTCTATTGCCTTATGGAATTGTCATGCTAAACATGTTAGTTTGACAAGGGCAGAAACAGATCTGGGACCAGACTATAAAACTGCTTATGATTCTGCTAATTTTTTATCTCCAGACCAGAGCCATATATTAATAAATATATCCTGACAGGTCTAGACAGTTCTAGAATGTTGATGTTGTTAAGAGACTTCTGGAACATCATGGCTTTCACACAGTTCTGGAATGGAAATATAATGTTGCCTTCATTGAGTTCTGGAATGGAAATATAATGTTGCCTTCATTGAGTTCTGGAATGGAAATATAATGTTGCCTTCATTGAGTTCTGGAATGGAAATATAATGTTGCCTTCATTGAATTCTGTTGTTTGTTTACTGTCTCAGTCAGCCAGTAATTAAACAGCAAGGAACCAGAGCAGCACAGTGTGTCCCTTGAGGTTTGAGCTTTTATATGGACTAAAATCCTCAAGAGGATGTGCAACAATAGGAAATGATTAGTAGCCTCATATTACCAGACTGATGACTGCTATGTTACGAGGCTATATGATTAGCATACTTAAATAAAAAGATCTCTCTTAGGAAGCCCTAGGGGAGAAACTTGCACTAGCATACTGGGTGAGGTTGAAAGGGAGTTTAGAAGGACAGCCAGCGGTCACAGCAACTGGGGAATGCTGTGAACGAGGAGTGGGTAAGCAGAGGGCATACGGATGGACAATTGAGCAGAAGGTGGTAGAATATGGCAGGGGCGCAACTTCAATGGGGACGGTGGGGGTCATGACCACCTCCCACCCCCCCCTTCAGAAATGGCATTTATGTCCCCCCTCAGCTTTAGCACTGTGAAACAAAAAGCGGCATTGTGTGCTTTGGGACCATGCGAACGACTCAGAGTGGTCGGGTAGACCATGTGAAGGTGGCTTTGTAGCTGGCAGGATTTAGGACCATGCGGACACTGCAGAGCGGGCGGACAGGCTGTGTGAAGGCAAAGCTTCTGAAAGGCTGCTGGAAAGGCATGAGAGAGATGAACAGAGGCAGCTGCTATCTGTGTGTGTGTTGCACTCTTTCTTCGAGTTGTAAAAGCAAGCAGAGCAGGAAATGGCTACTCTTTAGTTGACTGATATGGCTGGCAAGGTAACTGCTGTTTAACTTAACAGAGAAAAAAAACTAATCTAGTGTTTATCCCCAGTGCTGAGCTAGTGGTGTAACTGACATGTAATGTTAGTTAATGTTTAATCTCCTCTCAACTGAGGTGAATTAATTAGCTAACGTTAGCTAGTAGCTACCACAGCCAATACAGCTCTAGCTTCTAGCTATCTGTCACATAGTAATAATAGCCACCTCCTATCGCTATAAACAACAAATGTTTTGTAGCCTTTGTTTTGTCCCATTTCAACAGAGGTAAATGATGTACCGTTGATGTACCGTTAGAGAGAGAGAGAGCTGGCCAAAAGTTGTATGTTGATAGCTAGATATTTTTGCTGTAGTCACACTAGACCTGAATCATATGATGAAACCAGCGGCCAAATGATTGAATACCGATATTCTGACGTTTTTTCAATGCAAGTTAGTTTTTATTAGAGTCAGTATATCAATGTAACGTCATTGATCTGTCAGTTTCCCTAGCTAATTCCCTACTTTTCACACTAACACGGTAGCTAATAAATAGCTCTACAGGCTTCACTGTCATGGTACACAACACTATGCTCATGAAAAACATCCCCACCCCATGATGCTGCTGCCACCACCATGCTTCACCGTAGGGATGGTGCCAGGTTTCCGGCTGACGTGACGCTTGGCATTCAGGCCAAAGAGTTCAATCTTGGTTTCATCAGACAAGAGAATCTTGTTTCTCATGGTCAGAGTCCTTCGGGTGTCTTTTGGCAAACTCCAAGCAGGCTGTGATGTGTATTTTACTGAGGAGTGGCATCCATCTGGCCACTCTACCATAAAGGCCTGATTGGTGATGTGCTGCAGAGATGGTTGTCCATCTAGAAGGTTCTCCTATCTCCACAGAGGAACTCTAGAGCTCTTTCAGAGTGACCATTGAGTTCTTGGTAACCTCCCTGACCTCCCTGATTCGGTACCCTTCCCCAGATCTGTGCCTCGACACTATCCTGTCTCTGAGCTCTTCGGACAATTCCTTCGACCTCATGGCTTGGTTTTTGATCTGACATGGACTGTCAACTGTGGGACTTTATATAGACCGATGTGTTTCTTTCCAAATCATGTCCAATCAATTGAATTTACCACTGGTGGACTCCAATCAACTTGTAAAACATCTCAAGGATGATCAATGTAAACAGGATAGACATGAGCTCAATTTCGAGTCTCATAGCAAAGGGTCTGAATATTTATGTAAATAAGGTATTTCTGTTTCTTTATTTTTAATACATTTGCAAAATTTTCTAAAAGCCTGTTTTTTCTTCGTAATTCTAAGGTATTCTGTGTAGATTGATTCAGGAAAATTTTATATAGAGGATGTCTTAATAAAGACAATCAAAAGTCTTTGTGCTTAATATTTTTAAGAGTTAATATGTTCGGCTATTGGTTAAAGGTGCAACACAATTTAGATTTTTGAATGACCTTTGATCTACTTCAGTCTTATCAACTTACTTAGCTTGGTGACTGTGGGCATTTTTGCTTACCTTTTGTTGTTCTAAATAGAGACGACTAGAAGGGCCATGGGTCATATTAGATTGTGTAGAAATGCAGGAAATGAGCTTTAGACACCCGCAGACCACCCCCAGACCACCCGCAGACCACCCCCAGACCACCCCAGACCACCCGCAGACCACCCGCCAGGTTATGCCCCCCCCACTTCTAAAACCCTGGAATATGGACTGTGAGAGAGAGAGAGAGAGAGAGAGAGAAGGTCGGTATTTTGGGGAACGTTCCTCCGTCGCTGTTTCCGAAACCAAGTGTAGATGTGGACATGATTGAGGGCAGGAGAGAATAGGGTGAGGACGTGAGACGGTGTGTGGAGATATAAATATATATATATAATCGGTTTTATTTGTTTTTAAGTATATACACAGATGGTTCAAAGAATGCAGTCAGTGGTAGGGTGGGGGCAGGGATGTATATCCCAGATTTCAATGTTAGAGTATGCAAGCGGTTAACTGATTATGTACGCAGGCCGAGTTGATGGCCATGATTCTAGGTTTGAGATTGACGGCCTGGAAACAGGGGGTTTACTGCCTTGTTCAGGGGGCAGAACGACAGATTTTTACCTTGTCAGCTCAGGGATTCAATCTAGCAACCTTTCGGTTACACTCTAACGCTCTCTAACCACTAGGCTACCTGCCGAATAGCGCTAACATTATTGTCAGTTCTTCCTGGCAGCAGACGATCCTATATATTTTTTAAACAACACCTATATTTTGTTTCTTGCACGTAACAACATTCTGTTTTTTAAACTAGTGTTTCTGAGTACAGGGACTGGAACAGTTCTTATTTAGCCTATTTCTGCTTTTAGTTGAGAAGCGCATTTCAGATTGTACTTCACAGGCTTATATTTCACACCGGGAAATAAAAATATATAATTTATATTTAGCAAAGTAAATTTATTTTATTTCCACAAACGAAACAAACACAGTGTAGGTCTAGTGATCAGGAGGTGACAACAAAATAGGTCCTACTACGCGGAACGTAAATGATGCTCGTCCGAAGTACGCCGTTGCACATTTAAAATGTAACCCCCTTTTCCTGTCCATTCTGTAAAGACGTCCCCCCCCCTCTCTCTCTCTCTCTCTCTCTCTCTCTCTCTCTCCGTGTGAATGTTTTCAACTCTAGGAAACACATTCCAGGTTCTGCTTTCAGAGACAACGACTATCATATGTCTGAGTGTTTAACTTTAGGATAATATTGGCTGTTTGCTTGTGATCTTTTTGACATTAGCGTTCCGATTGTTGTCTAGTGATTTGTTTCAATAGACTTTCGTTCCTCACCAAAGTCTCGATGTGACTCGTGTGATGACGAACTTGTCTCTGTTTGCGGTTGTAAGCTGTCGTCGTTTCTCCCCCCCCCAAAATAATAATAATAATAATAATAATAATCCGAAAGAAACGACTTGTGAGTATTTTGACTAGGAAATGCGTATCCAACACAGGGGTATAGAGCCAAAACCGGCCGTGACGTAGCGTTACCCCGACCCGGGGGTTGGAAACATACGGAACGTGTCTTTCATATCAGCGAGAAATAATACAACATCAATTACTACACACTTTTACAGACGGGGGGCGATTTGTTAATTGTTTTTGGTTTTATATATTGTATTGTATCGTTTTGGTAATATTGAAGTATTATTTTTTTGCGCTAGATCTGTCATGATGTGCTGGTGTGTTTTCATTACTGTGCAACGGAAACGAGCGTCTATTGCACAAATTCAGTTAGGTCCTTCCCTTGTTCGTTCCATCTGCTAAACACGTGTATGTGACAAATACGATTTGACTTTGGTTCCTAGTAAATTACACCCCTGATCTCTTTCAAGACAGCCTCTGTCTCTAATCCCTTTCCCCTCTATGCTCTATCCCCTCCTCCCAGACAGAGCTGCCTTTAGGTAATGGCCTCCCCTGCACCCCACGACCGGACTCGTCGCCCTAGCCAGGACCAGGATGAGGAGGACCCAGTGGACCAGATGATCAGCAGGACAGGATGTGGGGAACTGCACTACGCCGTCCAGGAGTGCATGGCCGAGCACCAGGACTGGAGGAAGTGCCAGAGCCAGGTCCAGACCTTCAAAGACTGCATGATAACCTTCCAGAAGGCCCGGAAGGAACAGCTGATGAAGCAGAGGCCGTCTACAGAGTCGGCTTAGAAGAGCATCGAGTGGTTGGGTGTTTCATAACTGAGATATCATCATTTAGTTTTTGCCACTGACATTATAATTGGTTAGCGTGTCTAAAAACAGTCCTTCCCAAATGGTGGATCGCAACTGATATTTTTGGGCCATAGCCCAAGACTGGGTCCATGCTTGGAACACTGGTGGGTCACAAGATTACACATAAAGCTGTCGATGGGTCTCAACTCAACAAGTTGTGCGAAAAGACCGTGTTAAAACACATACTATCACACTGCTTAGAGCACAGACTGCATTGTCACAGTATTTGCTATGACAGCAGAACCATCTCTCAGTCCGTTTTCCCTTTCGTCTGGGCTTTCCTGTTGCATCAGGATTAATAACTGAGGAATCTCTTCCCTAAGTCAATCATGTGGTTTAGGTGTGTGTGTGTGTTGAAACACTACAACATTCAATTTCATTCACAGCTTGTAATTCATTGGTTAAAGGGTGGATGGGTGTGTGCGCTTGTCAAGAGAGAGTTCAGTTCCTGTAGTGGCTGAGTTAATGTGCTTGTATTCATTTTGACATTATAAAACTATATATATATATATCACCATCATTGGTTTTCTTCGTCTTTTTTTTATTTATTTTTTTAAACTTCTTCCATCTCATTCAACCATGTGTAGTTCAACACTGGGCCTTTTTGTTTACAGTACCACATGTTACAGACTTTAGCCACAGGGTGGCAGTATAACCCTTAGCCACAGGAGTATAACCCCAGTTTTCCTCGTGAGTAAGTTGAAGGAAACTCCTCAATCGCAGCCACATTAAAATGATTGAAAGGAGGGAGCATTTGTTTTTTATATTATAAGACTAGAAACTCTTTACACACTTAAGTCATTTATTAGTATTTTTTTTTGTGACAGGTCAACTTATTCTGTGTTCAGTTCCCCTTGCTCCTGCTGTGAAGCTTTCTGACTGAGTCCAGGACCTCTGTCCTCAGTGAGTATATGTTGTAAAGATTTCTGACGGAGTCCAGGACCACCTCTGTCCTCAGTCAGTATATGTTGTAAAGCTTTCTGACGGAGTCCAGGACCTCCTCTGTCCTCAGTCAGTATATGTTGTAAAGCTTTCTGACGGAGTCCAGGACCTCCTCGGTCCTCAGTGAGTATATGATAGGGTTCGACATAGAAGGCATGGTCTGGGTCAATGAGTTGTTGATGATCCTGGCATTAGGATGTATGTAGCTGACTACTGCAGCTATGTTACTACCCACCATGGGCAGATAGAAGATGGCCAGCAGAATTAGGTGAGAGGTGCATGTTCTCATGGCTTTAACCCTCCCGCGTAGCGATCCTGATCAACGCGATGGCAATGCAGAAATACGTGAGGACTATCAGTATGATGGGGATACAAAATACCACCAAGGAAACAGACCCATGATGTCGTCATAAGGTGTGGGGCGCGTGGTTGCAGAAGAAGCTCTTTTATCGCCAGAGAGCCACAGAAGGAGAGGTGAGATATGAGGCTAACAGTCAAAGCCAGCGTGAACAGCCACAGTACTACTAGGATCACCACCATGGCTGTTCTGGTCACAATAACATGGTACCTGAGAGAAGAAAAATGACTTTTATCCGAAGCAACTTGCGACAATGATGGGTGGCCCCAGCGGGAACCGTCTCTCACAACCTTGTCATTGCATTTTATACACAGCTAGAGGAAATACTCCCCAACGTCAGACATAAATACCAGAATGTCAACAGCTCCACCAACTACTAAAGCCACTGTTTATCATGTAAGGTGATGTAAAGTTGAACCCACCTCCTCAGGTGATATGGTGGACCTGACAGCCCAGGTCTAGTGTGAGTACCTGGGCAGAGACAACAGCCTTATATACTGTATCATCTTTACCTGCTGGTCATTAGTAGAACCCATAGAGTTACATCAGGAGAACTTTCCTGCAACTCAGGAAATGTTTATTTTTTATTTTTATTTCACCTTTATTTAACCAGGGTAGTTCTATCTGATGTCGTAATACTGTTTATTTCCCCTTTATTTAACCAGGTAGTTCTATCTGATGTCATAATACTGTTTATTCCCCCTTTATTTAACCAGGTAGTTCTATCTGATGTCATAATACTGTTTATTTCCCCTTTATTTAACCAGGTAGTTCTATCTGATGTCGTAATGCTGTTTATTTCCCCTTTATTTAACCAGGTAGTTCTATCTGATGTCATAATACTGTTTATTTCCCCTTTATTTAACCAGGTAGTTCTATCTGATGTCATAATACTGTTTATTTCCCCTTTATTTAACCAGGTAGTTCTATCTGATGTCGTAATACTGTTTATTTCACCTTTATTTAACCAGGTAGTTGTATCTGATGTCATAATACTGTTTATTCCCCCTTTATTTAAACAGGTAGTTCTACCTGATGTCATAATACTGTTTATTCCCCCTTTATTTAACCAGGTAGTTCTATCTGATGTCATAATACTGTTTATTTCACCTTTATTTAACCAGGTAGTTCTATCTGATGTCATAATACTGTTTATTTCCCCTTTATTTAACCAGGTAGTTCTACCTGATGTCATAATACACCTTTATTTAACCAGGTAGTTCTATCTGATGTCATAATACACCTTTATTTAACCAGGTAGTTCTATCTGATGTCATAATACACCTTTATTTAACCAGGTAGTTCTATATGATGTCATAATACAGGGAGGCCAGTTGAGAACAAGTTCTCATTTACAACTGCGACCTGGCCAAGATAAATCTAAGCAGTTCAACACATACAACAACACAGAGTTACACATTTGAGTAAAATAAACATACAGTCAATAATACAGTAGGGGAAAAAACACATCTATATACAATGTGTGCAAATGAGGTAGGATAAGGAACATAAGGCAATAAATAGGCCATGGTGGCGAAGTAACTTCAGTATAGCAATTTAACACTGGAAAGGTAAATGTGCAGTAGATGAATGTGCAAAGTAAAAATACTGGGGTGCAAAGGAGCAAGATAAATAAATGACTACGGTAGGGGCTAAGGTAGTTGGTTGGGCTATGTACAGGTGCAGTGATCTGTGAGCTGCTCTGACAGCTGGTACCTAAAACTAGTGAGGGAGATAAGTGTCCAGTTTCAATGATTTTTGTAGTTCGTTCCAGTCATTGGCAGCAGAGAACTGGAAGGAGAGTCGGCCAAAGGAGGAATTTGCTTTGGGGGTGACCAGTGAGATATACCTGCTGGAGCGAGTGCTACAGGTGGGTGCTGCTATGGTTACCAGCGAGCTGAGGTAAGGCGGGGCTTTACCTAGCAGGGATTTGTAGATGACCTGGAGCCAGTGGGTCTGGCGACGAGTATGTAGCGAGGGCCAGCCGACTAGAGCATACAGGTCGCAGTGGTCGGTGGTATAAAGGGTTTTGGTGACAAAGCGGATGGCACTGTGATAGATTGCATCCAGTTTGCTGAGTAGAGTATTGGAAGCTGTTTTGTAGATGACCGCTGAAGTCGAGGATCGGCATGATAGTCAGTTTTACTAGTGCAAGTTTGGCAGCATGAGTGAAGGAGGCTTTGTTGCGAAATAGAAAGCCGATTCTAGATTTAATTTTGGATTGGAGATGCTTAATGTGAGTCTGGAAGGAGAGTTTACAGTCTAGCCAGACCACTAGGTATTTGTAGTTGTCCACATATTCTAGGTCAGAGCCGTCCAGGGTAGTGATGCTAGTCGGGCGGGCAGGTGCGGGCAGCGAACGATTGAAAAGCATGCATTTGGTTTTACTAGCGTTTAAGAGCAGTTGGAGGCCACGGAAGGAGTGTTGTATGGCATTGAAGCTCGTTTGGAGGTTAGTTAACACAGTGTCCAAAGAAGGGCCAGAAGTATACAGAATGGTGTCGTCTGCGTAGAGGTGGATCAGAGAATCACCCGTAGCAAGAGCGACATCATTGATGTATACAGAGAAGAGAGTCGGCCCAAGAATTGAACCCTGTTGTACCCCCATAGAGACTGCCAGAGGCCCGGACAACAGGCCCTCCGATTTAACACACTGAACTCTGTCGGCAAAGTAGTTGGTGAACCAGGCGAGGCAATCATTAGAGAAACCAAGGCTGTTGAGTCTGCCGATAAGGATGTGGTGATTGACAGAGTCGAAAGCGTTGGCCAGGTCAATGAATACTTCTGCACAGTAATGTCTCTTATCGATGGCGGTTATGATATCGTTTAGTACCTTGAACGTGGCTGAGGTGCACCCGTGACCAGCTCGGAAACCGGATTGTACGTGGGATTCGAGGTGGTCAATGATCTGTTTATTAACTAGTCTTTCGAAGACTTTAGAGAGGCAGGGCAGGATGGATATAGGTGTATAGCAATTTGGGTCCAGGGTGTCACCCCCTTTGAAGAGAGGGATGCCCACGGCAGCTTTCCAATCTTTTGGGATCTCGGACGACACCAAAGAGAGGTTGAGCAGACTGGTAATAGGAGTTTGAACCCCTCCCTATTGAAAACAGCTATATATAGGAGTAAGATTGCAGTACCTATTGCTTCCACTGGATGTCAACAGTCTTTAGACAGTGTTTGATGATGTTAGAATGCTCTGGATGGTAATAGAAGAAGAATTTCGAACTAGTCACCGGATGTAAACAGAAGAGGATGCGCGTTCACGGGCTCGCGCGCGCTGTGTATTTTTCCTTTCCTATCGTCCAGTTTATAATCCGGTTGAAATTTTATAGTAAATATACATAAGTGTTCCTAAGGATACATTATCAGAGATGTTTGACTGTTCTTGGACAAGTGTATAGGTATAGGTTGAATGAGTTCTCTTCACGGTTCAATGGGCGAGTGGACGCTGTATTTTATGAACATAATGCGCCAACCAAATGGAGATTTATGGATATAATAAATGACTTTTTCTAACAAAAGAACCAGTAGATGTCTTCGTTGGACACTTGGGAAGCCCTCAGAAGAAGTTCTTCAAAAGGTAAGGGATTTGTTTTTGCTGTGAAATGTGTTTGTGTGAACCGCGATGGTTTATGAATTTATGCTAATGAAAAATATTGGAGGTGCTACCCTCAAACAATCAAATGTAGTGCTTTTGCCGTAAAGCCTTTTTGAAATCTGACAACGCTATGTTATTGCCAAGAAACAGAGCTTTTGATGACTATGCAACACTTGTATATTGATGAATGTTTAATAATTCAACTTTTGGATTTTGAATTTGGCGCCTTGCATTTCACCGGGTAGTGTCGGGAGTGGGGCGCTACCACTCCCTAAGTAGTTAAGATGTTGAGGAAGTTGCTTTTAAAGAACGACCAGGCATCCTCGACTGACGGAATGAGGTCAATATCCTGCCAGGATACCCGGGCCAGGTCGATTAGAAAGGCCTGTTCGCAGAAGTGTTTTAGGGAGCGTTTGACAGTGATAAGGGGTGGTCGTTTGACCGCGGGCCCACAGCGGATGCAGGCAATGAGGCAGTGGTTGCTGAGATCCTGATTGAAAACAGCAGAGGTGTATTTGGAGGGCAAGTTGGTCAGGATAATATCTATGAGGGTGCCCATGTTTACAGATTTAGGATTGTAAATGGTGGGTTCCTTGATGATTTGTGTGAGATTGAGGGCATCTAGCTTAGATTGTAGGAAGGCCGGGGTGTTAAGCATATCCCAGTTTAGGTCACCTAACAGAACAAACTCTGAAGATAGATGGGGGGCAAATCAATTCACATATGGTGTCCAGGGCACAGCTGGGAGCTGAGGGGGGTCTATAGCAGGCGGCAACAGTGAGAGACTTATTTCTGGAGAGATACATTTTTAGAATTAGAAGTTCGAACTGTTTGGGCATAGACCTGGAAAGTATGACAGAACTTTGCAGGCTATCTCTGCAATAGATTGAAACTCCTCCCCCTTTGGCAGTTCTATCTTGGCGGAAAATGTTGTAGTTGGGTATGGAAATCTCCTAATTTTTGGTGGCCTTCCTAAGCCAGGATTCAGACACAGCAAGGACATCAGGGTTGGCGGAGTGCGCTAAAGCAGTGAGTAAAACAAACTTAGGGAGGAGGCTTCTGATGTTAACATGCATGAAACCAAGGCTTTTACGGTTACAGAAGTCAACAAAAGAGAGTGCCTGGGAATAGGTGTGGTGCTGGGGGCTACAGGGCCTGGGTTTACCTCCACATCACCCGAGGAACAGAGGAGGAGCAGGATGAGGGTACGGCTAAAGGCTATCAGAACAGGTCGTCTAGTGCGTTGGGAATAGAGAATAAAAGAGCAGATTTCTGGGCGTGGTAGAATAGATTCAGGGTATCATGTGCAGACAGGGGTATGGCGGAGTGAGAGTACAGTGGAGGTAGGCCCAGGCACAGAGTGATGATAAGAGTGGTTGCATCTCTGGAGGTGTTGGTGATACTGGGTGAGGTCACCACATGTGTGGGAGGTGGGACAAAGGAGGAATCTGAGGCATGTAGAGTGGGCCTAGGGGCTCCACTGTTAAATAAAACAATGATAACTATCCTAAACAACAGTAAACAGGGCATATTGACACTTGAGAGAGACATAATGCAAGGCATAAAGCAAACACAGGTGTTGGTTGGGAGAGCTAGCTAGGACAACAACGGGTAAGACCGCAACAGCTAGTCAGCTAAGACAACAACAACAGGTAAATTGGCGATGAATGGGCAGAGGGTTTGTTAGCAACACACAGGGCCTGAGTACGCGGCTGGGGCCGACAGATAAATATAAACAGAATGGAGTACCGTGATTAATGAATAGTCTTGCAGGCATCAGCTATGTAGCCGAGTGATCATAGGGTCCAGTGAACAGCAATAGATGGGACAGGGAAGCCGCGAGGTAGTCGTTACTACGCCGGCACGCAGGAGACACAGCGTTTAAAGTTAAGAGTTAGCAGGCCGGGGTTGGTAGAACCGTCTACTCCGACGTCCGACGGAGGCCGGTTGCAGGCACAGCGGATGGAGTAATCGTCAGCAGACCAGTCGAGGTGGTACGACGGGGCGTTGTGTCGAGAGGGATCCAAGCCAGATGACGAGAGAGGTATTGTTGTTGCTAGCTGGGAGATGCGCCTGGCTCGCGGCTAACTGGAGCTAGCTCCGGGGCAGGGGCGTTAGCCACTAGAGCCACTCGGTCACTCAGTGGCAGCTAGCTAGCTGTGGAGATCAGGTGTAGTGGTCCAGGGTTTACGACAGGGATCCGGCGTTGTAGTGGAGAAACAGTCCGATGGTGGTAGGCTGGCGAGTATTATCCGGGCAAAAAAAAAGCTGGTGTCTGTGCAGTAGGTAAAGGCCGCTAGCAGTGACTGAATAGCTAGTAGCTGGTTAGCTCGCTAGCTTCCGATGGAATTCAGTCTAAAAAGGTTTTAAAAAATAGCGGTTCCGTAACACATTGGGCTGAGGCAGGTTACCGGAAGGTATATTTGATATAAAAATGGAAAAGAGATTGAAAATAAATTTGAAATATATACAAAAAAGACGAAAAATATAAAAGTACACGAGGGGACGAACAAAAACACGTCTGCACTGCTACGTCATCTTGGAATCCAAGGATGTAACACTTGTAGTGTTTTTGAGGTTAAAAAAAGGCTTCTAAAGTTTGACATTTTCAAATTCATATTTCATACTTGATTTTCCCTGAAGAAAAATGTATCAACTGCTACAAAAAAAATGTCCAAAAGTTATATTTTAATCCACAAAATGATTTTCCTGCTGTAGGAGACTAGCTCAAATTAGAATCCTACATCTGTAGTAGCATCTCCCCCCCACAGGAATGGAAACACCTGGGCCAAAGACTCACCTGAGCCAAAAACTCAACTGGGCCAAACACCCCAAGGGCCCAAAGACTCACCTTGGCCAAAGACTTACCTGGGCCAAAGATTCACCTGTGCCAAACACAAAACCTGGGCCAGAGACTCACCTGAGTCAAAAACTCACCTGGGCCAAACACAAAAACCTGAGCCAACCACTGTCCTGGGCCAACCACTCACATGAATAACACAGGAAAAACACAAAGCCCTAGAACTGTAAGGGATGTGCTTAGAATGATGTCATTGTTTGGTTTATGGAATCATCAAGATAGCTCATAGTAATAGTAATGAAAGCAATCCAAAACACAGAGAACATAGGACACAGAGGACAAACAAAGCTATATACAGGTGTCGTCAGATCAGGAGGATATGAGCACTGAATTAATTAATAGAGGTCCTTTTCTGAACAACACAGTCTTGAGCTGGGCCTTAAAGACATGCTCCGGAACTTTGGCGACTACTAAGTATTTTTTTTAAATCTCACATTTTGGGCTGGATGTGTCGTTCATAAACAATCTCTGTTATGAACAGTGGCTCTACACTGTTAGTTTTGTGTCTGTATTTATTTAGCTAACTGTGTTTTATAAGTTTATACGTTTTTTACGTTTTTTAAGTTAACTTGCCTACCTGGTTAAATAAAGGTGAAATAAGTAAATAAAGTGAGGCAGCAACAACTGTAAGGAAAGTCCACAACCACAGACCCCAAATTCCAAGATCCGACATGGGACCTGAGCAATTCGGACTTTTGTCCCATAATCTATGAGCAGAATTTCTGTTTTACCTCAATTAGCCACGCAGTCCCTAGTTTGAAAAAAAACAAAAAAAAATTTCTGGAAGCTGTGCTGTTCCATTTTGTCTACGTTTTCCCCCACTTTGGGCCAGCCCCCTAGCAATTGGAGTTCAACCAATGAGCTTCATCCACTCTCCATATGAGTGACAGCTAGCAAGAGGCACATCATGCACCCACAGCAGAGCGAGAGAGAAAGACCTATGACGTGGTGCACATATCTGCACATATGTGACGTAGTGCGCAATTTTAGTGGACCACTTATGGCTCGTGAGCAGTACTTTTTGAAGTACTGTATAGAAATTACACAAAAGTACCGGCAGATCTCTTTAAACGAGGACAGACATTTTGCCACCCTGACAGTATTTGAAAGAGTTTATTTTGAATTTTTTTTAATTATGAGGTTTATTTGAGCAGGGACCGATGTGTGGTACCAGATTTAACTAGCAGCTCATTTCTGTCTGTAGTCTGCAGAAGGGAGATGGACCACAAGGAGAGTATATATTTTATTTTACAAGGCAAGTCAGTTAATAAAGAACAAATTCATATTTACAATGACGGCCTAGGGACAGTGGGTTAACTGCCTTGTTTAGAGGTAGAACGACAGATTTTTACCTTGTCAGCTCGGGGGGGGATTCGATCCAGCAACCTTTCAGTTACTGGCCTAATGCTCTAACCACTAGGCTACCCTGCCGCCCCCAACTACTAATAGAGTAGTGTATTGGTAGCATATGGCTGTACGGACATAAAGAATTTGTTTAATGATATTATAGTATGATACATTCCCAAACGACAACTCTGGGCCTCCATTCTGAGCCTGGCATCTCTATAGGGCATCTCTTAGTTCTAGGACTAGGGAGTTGTTGCAGGCCACTGCGCTCCTGTTTCTGCTTGCTCTTTTGGGGTCTAGGCCGGGTTACTGTAAAAGTAGTTTTTTTGACAACTGCTGATTTATAAATACATTTATTAGGGGTTTTATGGAGGCTTTTTTTAACTATGACATTTTCTGTATGGCTTAAAAGGGCAAGTAAACGCAAACAACAACAAAATCCTTCCAGTGCCCAAAAAATTGACTAAAAACTTTGAGTAGGATCATTTTTGTTAAAAAGTCAGTATATTCCAAAACAGGGAGATTTTAAACATTTGTTTAACTGAGGTCGTGGCGATTTACATGAGGGTTGGGTTTAGATTCAAATCATGCCCACTAACACGGAATTATAACGCCTAGGGAGAATTGTCATGCACGGAGAAACAGCTGCGCTGATTGCGCTCTATCCAATCATAGCAGGGAACCTCCAGACAGTGAGACAGCGCCTCAGACTTGTTAACATAAGACAACACAACCCTTAGCCCCTAGGGCCGTACATGGAGTGGCTACTTGCCAATGTGTTTGATAGGGATCCCTCCAGTCTACCTGTTTTGGGCAAAATTAGAATTGAGACGATGGGTCTTTTGTTCCTGCTGCTACACCGTTTAGTAACGTTATTCACTATGAAACACTGACAGACACACTCTGGTAATAGATAGTGAGAATGTTGTAAAAACAAAATGGCACACTTCACCACTTCACCAGTGACTTGATAAGCCAATTTAGCGAATGTGGTTTGCCCGGCTCAATGTGCATGCTAGTCGCTAGCGTTATTGACAAACACAGAGACGGAACTTAGCTAGCTAGTGATGTAGCAGCTTGTGCTTTTATTTACGATAGTTTGACAGCTTTGTTGATGATGTAGATGTAAAATCGAGCGACATAGACCTCCTCGGCAAAAAAAAAAATGAATTAAAGATTGAGGAAGTGGTAGTGGCTATGTTGTCGCTACCCGCTCTTAAAGAGAAAAACCATTGGTGAGAATCGATGAGTTCAGCAGCTCTTTAAACACATCATGTAAATATCGTACTTTATTTTTTTTTGTTTCATACCACTACACTTCATTGAGTGAAGCAACAATACAATCATTCACTATGACCGATACAATGTAGTAACACATAGCTTTCTTCCTATCGAAAAAAACGAAACATGTCAAATAGAGGCAGCAACCGAGAGATATAAATAAACTCGACACTTCAAGTACTTCTCAATATAAGTATATCTAAATATACATTAAATACATTAAATCATGATATCACACTGATATTTGTTAGTTTTTGAATGGCTATAAAGGCTCATAGACATAATATACAGAGTCTTCAGAAAGGATTCACACCTCTTGAAATATTCCACATTTTGTTGTCTTACAGACGGATTTTACAATGAATTACATTTAGATTTTGTGTCACTGGCCTACACACAATACCCCATAATGTCACAGTGGAATTATAGTAATACCAAATATCTGGAAGGTCCCTCAGTCGAGCAGTGCATTTCAAACACAGATTCAACCAACAACGACCAGGGAGGTTTTTCCAATGCCTTGCAAAGAAGGCCACCTATTAGTTGATGGGTAAAAATCAACTAAAACAAAAAGCAGATATTGAGTATCCCTTTGAGCATGGTGAAGATATTAATTACACTTTGGATGGTGTATCAATACACCCAGTCACTACAAAGTATACAGGAGTCCTTCCTAACTCAGTTGCCGTAGAGGAAGTTAGAGTCACCATGATGGTGACTCTAAAACGGTTCCAGATTTTAATGGCTGTGATAGAAGAAAACTGAGGATGGATCAACACCTTTGTAGTTACTCTACAATACTAACTTAAATGACAGCGTGAAAAGAAGTTAACCTGTGCAGAATAAAGATATTCCATGACAGGCGTCCTGTTTGCAGCAAGGCACTAAAGTAAAACTGAAAAAATAAATGGCAAAGAAATGAACTTTATGTCCTGAGTACAAGGTATTATGGTTGGGGTAAATTCAAAACAATTACCACTCAACATATTTCCAAGCATGGTGGTGATTGCAACATGTTATGGGTATGCTTGTAATGGGCAAAGACTAGAGAGTTTTTTAGGATAAAAAGAAACTAAGCACAGGCAAAATCCTAGAGGAAATCCTGGTTCAGTCTGCTTTCCAAAAGACACTGGGAGAAATATTCACCTTTCAGCCGGACAATAACCTAAAGCACAAGATCAAATATACACTGAAATTGCTTACCAAGATGACATTGAATGTTCCTGAGTGGCTTAGTTACAGTTTTGACTTAAATCGGCTTGAAAATCTATGGCGAGACTTGAAAATGGCTGTTTAGGTATGAATACTTTCTGAAGGCACTGTAAATATATCACTTTTAAGAGAAATAATTCAAGTACTCCATGTTGGTTTGACCTGTGTCACTGCCCTTTGGGCCCCTCTTCTGAGCAGCTTCTTGGCCGATACCTTAAACTCCTCCGTCTTNGAGAGAGAGAGAATGTGTGTCAGTACAGTATGTGATTATCTATCCAGTTTCATTGTATTCTCAATATCTCCCAGCATTTATCACTCTTGTAACAAGTCCATCACTTTAAAAACAAATTTCTGAGGCCGTTCTGGCTTGGACAAGTCTACTTACTGACTTGACTTACTTATACCAATCAGTATTACTTCTCACCTGTCCTGGGGCAGTGTGATGGTGAACAGGGAGTGTGTTATACAGATGTAGGATGATATGATGAAGACCATGGGGAGATAGAGAACTATACAGGGGTTGAGATACGCCATCATCTGATTAGGGACCACATCAGAACAGGGGGCCGCCAGACGGAACAGGGGACCGTGGTCACAGAAGTAGCTGTTGATCAACAGAGACCTGCAATACAATATATAACATTTTATTACCCAGATATTAGAGCGAACAACAGAAATGTGTCTTCAGCAAATTGTTTCTAGACCGGCTATAGGTTCACCCCCTTAGCCACTGGAATTTACAATACAATACAATATATAACATTTTATTATTATTATTTTTCTCCAGCGCCTGGCCAGGGATTCGTACTTTCTTGGCTACAGGTTCACCGCCTTCTCTGTTGAAATTAGTATCGCATTCAAGAGGAACTGAGTTCATGACAACATTGAGCAATAGATGACAACGACAACATTCTGTTTCTCCTTTATTTGATTGGTTTACTGTAAAGTTTTTTTTAAACATTTTAAATGCACTTGAACAAAAGTTTGATGCGGATTTAACGGATAAAGCTATAACTCACAGAAGCTATGCTTTTGCAGTGAAGTCGTTGCACAACAGCACGACACACACTAACCTACAGAAAGAGAGCCGGGTGATGAGACACACAGCGATCAACACCATCAACACAGCAAACGTCCAGGCGGCCCCCGTCAGCTGGAGCATGGACCTGTGAGTGACCATCATGTGGTACCTGGAAAGAACATTCGAATGGAACTTTGAGAATTGATGCCACAGCCCCTCTGGTCATTTAATAGGATCTCTGTGGGAAAGGAGATGTTCAACTTTATCGTGTTATTGTTGTCAATGGTTTTATATAATTTATCTTTCTATGTTTTTAATTTGATAATTATTCAGTCGAGATTCCCACATTTTGGGGAACTTGCAGGGGTCAGCGTGGCCAGAGTGCATTGGCCGAGCCTCACCCTCCGTTGTGATCAAGGTGTCTCCCCTGCCAGGTAACTATATCCTTACATATGTTTTTAAATGCAGTGTATCCATGTTAAATCGTATTTTTTATGGAATACATTTAATAAATAACTTTGAATGAATTGTCAAATAAATAAAATTATTCTATTCAAAATAGTTATTTATCCCAGAAGGGTCAAATAATATAGGCTTTCTGAATGTAATTTTAATTGAGTTAATAATTGGATGTATTATCTGAGACCTGAGCGGGCAGCAGATGGCCACCAGTCTGTCGTAGGAGAGGATGGTGAGGTTGAAGGACTGCATGGTGATGAAGAGGAAGACGAAGAAGAGGCTAGTGAGACACTGGTCGTAGGAGATGAGCTGTCTGCTGAACAGGAACATATCCAACAGCTTGGGAACCAGGGCCGTGCTTTCACACACGTCTGTGAAGGCCAGGTTGAACACGGCAATGTACTTGGGGCTGTGAGGTCAGAACATAAATATATTTTAATATCAATTTAAATGTCATGTAACGGAGATCGGGGAGCAGGGCAGGCTCCCACCCATGTCAGTGAAGGCCAGGGGAACTGGGACTTCAGAAATATAGAATGTCCAGTAACGTCCGTTTTACACTGTGTTTATGAGATTAAAGAGGTCTGATTACCTGTGGAGACTGCGGTCCACGTAGATGCCAGTCATGACGAAGGTGTTGCCCACCTAGACCCAATACACACA
>QNTS01004894.1:77060-87661 GCA_003317085.1 Hucho hucho
CCTCAGGTGATATGGTGGACCTGACAGCCCAGGTCTAGTGTGAGTACCTGGGCAGAGACAACAGCCTTATATACTGTATCATCTTTACCTGCTGGTCATTAGTAGAACCCATAGAGTTACAACAGTGGTTCCCAGTCGTGGTCCTGGGGACCCAAAGGGATGCACATTTTAGTTACTACACTAACACACCTGATTCAGCTAATCAACTCATCATCAAGCCTTTGACTAGATGTATCAGGACAACAAACTAAATCTTGTTGACCCCTTTGGGAAACACTGAATGACGCGTATAATAATGTATAACTATATAACTATGTCCAGATGTAGTATCTTCATTTGATCATCTCATCCACATAATAATTCACATTTCCTTTTGCTGGAGGATTATTTTCCTGTTGTAGGAGACTGGATTAAATTAAAATCCTACAACTGTAGTAGCATTTCAACCCCACAGGGATGGACACACCTGGGACAAACACCGACCTGGGGCAAAGATTCACCTGGGTCAAACACTTAGAATGATGTCATTGTTTGTTTTATGGAATCGTCAAGACAACTCATAGTAATAATAAAAGTAACAATAATAATTCAGTTAATTTGTAAAGTGCATTTCTCACACCAAACACAAAACATTTGTTAAAAAATAATACAAATAATTATAAAAAAAGCAATCCAAAACACAGAGAACATAGAACACAGACGTAGGACACAGAGAACAAGTGGCACAGAGAACACAGAACACAGAGAACATAGAACACAGAATTTATGAGACATAGAACATAGGACACAGAGACGTAGGAAACAGAGAAGATAGGACACAGATAACGTAGGACACAGAGGACAATCAAAGCTATATGCAGGTGTCGTCAGATCAGGAGGACTTGAGAACTAATCTCACTGCAACCCCCCTCCAGGTCTCTGTTCTCCTACTAATCTCACTACAACCCCCCTCCAGGTCTCTGTTCTCCTACTAATCTCACTGCATCCCCCCTCCAGGTCTCTACTCTCCTACTAGTCTCACTGTAACCCCCCTCCAGGTCTCTCACCTCAAAAATACCTTATTTATATAAGTATTCAGACCCTTTGCTATGAGACTTGAAATTGAGCTCAGGTGCATCCTGTTTCCATTGATCATCCTTGAGATGTTTCTACAACTTGATTGGAGTTCACCTGCAGTTAATGTAATTGATTGGACATGATTTGGAAAGTTACAACCTGTCTATGTAAGGTCCCACAGTTGACAGTACATGCCAGAGCAACAACCAAATCAAGCCATGAGGTTGATGGAATTGTCCGTAGAGCTCCGAGACAGGATTGTGTAGAGGCACTGATCTGCAGTATTGAAGGTCCCCAAGAACACAGTGGCCCCCATCATTATTAAATGCAAGAAGTTCGGAACCACCAAGACTCTTCCTAGAGCTGGCCGGGGTAGAAGGGCCCTGGTCAGGGAGGTGACCATGAACCCGATGGTCCCTCTGACAGAGTTCCATAGTTTCTCTGTGGAGATGGGAGAACCTTCCAGAAGGACAACCATCTCTCCAGCACTCCACCCATTAGGAATTTTGGTAGAGTGGCCAGACGGAAGCCATTCCTCAGTAAAAGGCACATGACATCCTGCTTGAAGTTTGCCAAAAGGCAAAAAAGGACTCAGACCATGAGAAACAAGATTCTCTGGTCTGATGAAACCAAGATTGAACCCTTTGGCCTGAATGCCAAGTGTCACGTCTGGAGGAAACCACCAGCATCCTGCTGTGGGGATGTTTGTCCACGACAGGGACTAGGAGACTAGTCAGGATCGAGGGAAAGATGAACAGAGCAAGGTACAGAGAGATCCTTGATGAAAACCTGCTCCAGAGATCTCAGGACCTCAGACAGGGGCGAAGGTTCACCTTCCAACAGGACAACGACCCGAAGCACACAGCCAAGACAATGCAGCAGTAGTTTCGGGACAAGTCTCTGGATGTCCTTGAGTGGCCCAGCCAGAGCCCAGCCAGAGCCCAACGCGATCGAACATCTCTGGAGAGACCTGACATTGCTGTGCAGCAACACTCCTCATCCAACCTGACAGATCTTGAGAGGATCTGCAGAGAAGAATTGGAGAAACTCCCCAAATACTGGTGTGCCAAGCTTGTAGCATCATACCCAAAAAGATTCGAGGCTGTAATCGCTGCCAAAGGTACTTCAACAAAGTTGTTGGTAGCTACCTAGCTTCTTATCTTGTATCCCGCGACAGAGTTGGCATCAGATGCGGCGACTGCTTATATCTTTCAAGTGATCCTGCCGACCAAAGATGGGTCTGAGGAGCTATTTGGCGTCGCAGCTAGCCTAGCTGCTAGTTAGCTGGACATCAAGCTAGCGAGGTGTTCTTGAACGCAGCCCGTGACACGGTTAGCTGCGGATTGTCCCAGGTTTGTGGCTGTCTAGATCCCTGCTGTTTGTTGTTTTCAATTTTCCCCGTGACCTGCCCTGTCTGGAACTGGGAGGAGTAACACCATAACCTGCCCTGTCTGGAACTGGGAGGAATAACACCATAACCTGCCCTGTCTGGAACTGGGAAAAATAACACCATAACCTGCCCTGTCTGGAACTGGGAGGAATAACACCATAACCTGCCCTGTCTGGAACTGCGAGGAGTAACAGCCTAACGTACGTTGCTAGCTACCATGACAAAGACCAAAGCCGGCGGGAGTACCGTAGAGGACAGTGCCAGTGGTGTCTCTCTATCACACTTAAAACTTCTTAGGGCTAGGCGTTCCGCTAGCGGGACAATTGCGGTGAAACTGGAGGGCGCGCAATTCAAATAAATAATCATAACAATTATGGATATTAAACATATAGGTACATACAAGTGTCTTATATCGGTTGAAAGCTTAAATTATTGTTAATCTAACTGCACTGTTCGATTTACAGTAGCCATTACAGTGAAAGCATGCCATGCGATTGTTTGAGGACGGCGCCCCACATCAAAATATTTTTCCCCCGGCAGAGGTTTCATAAATTCACAAATTGCGATTAAATATTCACTTACTTTTTGAAAATCTTCCTCTGATTTGTCATCCAAAGAGTCCCAGCTATAACATGTCATTTGGTTAGATAAAATCCTTCTTTATATCCCAAAAAGTCTGTTTAGTTGGTGCCATTGATTTGAGTAATCCACTTGTTCAACATAAAGAGAAACGAATTCGACAATCTACCCCTAAACTTTGTTTCAACAAGTCAAAATACGTTTCTATTTACTCCTCAGATACCATAAAATGTAATCAAACTATAATATTTCTTACAGAAAGAAGTATGTTCCATAGGAAACCGATTTTAGCAGGTGCGTAATGTCTTCATCACGCGCGCATACACAAATTTCCAAGACTGTGTCGTTGTACTAAAACTGATATTTCTTATTAGTTTTGGAAGTTACAAGCCTGAAACCTTGAACATTGACTGCTGACACCCTGTGGAAAGTCGAAATCCTTGGCTTCTCAAATGACTGCCTCGCCTGGTTCACCAACTACTTCTCAGATAGAGGTCAGTGTGTCAAATCTGAGGGCCTGTTGTCCGGACCTCTGGCAGTCTCTATGGGGATGCCACAGGGTTCGATTCTCGGGCCAACTCTTTTCTCTGTATACATCAATGATATATAGCAATGAAAAATTTGTGTTTGTCCAAATACAATGCTATTTCTCTGTAAACAAATAATTAACAACTGACTTTCAGCATGCTTATGGAGAAGGGTATTCAACATGTACTGCACTGACACAAATGACTGATGATTGGTTGAAAGAAATTGATAAGAAGATTGTGGGAGCTGTACTGTTAGATTTCAGTGCAGCCTTTGATATTATCTTCTTAGGGAGCGGAAGCATAGGTGATGGTTTTGGAGAGTCTGGCGTGCCCAAAGTAAAATGCCTGCCACTCAGGCCCAGAAATTAGGCCAATGGGTGACTCACGGTTCAATGGGCGACTCAACTGTGGATTTTATGATCATAACGCGCCAACCAAACAGAGATTTATGGATATAATAAATGACTTTTTCTAACAAAAGAACCATTGGATGTCTTCGTTGGACACTTGGGAAGCCCTCAGCAGAAGTTCTTCGAAAGGTAAGTGATATTTTTTTAGCTCTTATATGGGTTTTGTGTGACCTGCACTGGATATGAATTCATGCTAATGCATAAATATTGGAGGTGCTGGATATGAATTTATGCTAATGCATAAATATTGCTAATGCATAAATATTGGAGGTTTGTAATCGGACAACTCTGTGATATTGCCAAGAAGCAGAGCTTTTGATGACTTTGCAACACTTGTATACTGATCAATGTTTAATAATTAAACTTTTGGATTTTGAATTTGGCGCCTTACATTTCACCGGGTAGTGTCGGGAGTGGCCCGCTAGCGCGCCGGTGCTCCCTATGTAGTTATTGACCATAACCTGTTGTTGAAAAAACTTAAGTGTTATGGCTTTTCAACCTCTGCCATATCATGGATTCAGAGCTATCTAATAGAGCTCAAAGGGTTTTCTTTAATGGAAGCGTCTCTAATGTCAAACATGTAAAGTGTGGTGTACCTCAGGGCAGCTCTCTAAGCCTTCAACTCTTTTCTATTTTTACCAATGACCTGCTACTGGCATTAAACAAAGCATGTGTGTCCATGTATGCTGATGATTCAACAATATACTCAAATCAAATGAAATCAAATGTTATTTGTCACATACACATGGTTAGCAGATGTTAATGCGAATGTAGCGAAATGCTTGTGCTTCTAGTTCCGACCATGCAATAGTATCAAACAAGTAATCTAACAATTTCACAACAACTTCCTTATACACACAAGTGTAAAGGAATGAATACGAGTATGTACATATAAGTATATGGATGAGCGATGGCTGACCGGCCTAGGCAAGATACAGTAGAGGGTATAGAGTACAGTATATACATATGAGATGAGTAATGTAGGATATGTAAACATTATATAAAGTGGCATCGTTTAAAGTGGCTAGTGATACATTTATTACATCCAATTTTTAATTATTAAAGTGGCTAGAGATTTGAGTCAGCATGTTGGCAGCAGCCACTCAATGTTAGTGATGGCTGTTTAACAGTCTGATGGCCTTGAGATAGAAGCTGTTTTTCAGTCTCTCGGTCTCAGCTTTGATGCACCTGTACTGACCTCGCCTTCTGGATGATAGCGGGGCGAACAGGCAGTGGCTCGGGTGGTTGTTGTCCTTGATGATCTTTTTGTCCTTCTTGTGACATCAGGTGGTGTAGGTGTCATGGAGGGTAGGTAGTTTACCCCCGGTGATGCGTTGTGCAGACCTCACTACCCTCTAGAGAGCCTTACGGTTGTGGGCGGAGCAGTTGCCGTACCAGGCGGTGATACACCCCGACAGGATGCTCTCGATTGTGCATCTGTAGAAGTTTGTGAGTGTTTTTGGTGACAAGCAGAATTTCTTCAGCCTCCTGAGGTTGAAGAGGCCATTTCAGTTTGTCCGTGACGTTGGGTCTAGGGTGTCTGGTAGGATGGAGGTGATATGATCCTTGACTAGTCTCTCAAAGCACTTCATGATGACGGAAGTGAGTGCTACGGGGCGATAGTCATTTAGCTCTGTTACCTTAGCTTTCTTGGGAACAGGAACAATGGTGGCCCTCTTGAAGCATGTGGGAACAGCAGACTGGGATAAGGATTGATTAAATATGTCCGTAAACACACCAGCCAGCTGGTCTGCGCATGCTCTGAGGACACGGCCAGGGATGCCATCTGGGCCGGAGGCCTTGCGAGGGTTAACACATTTAAATGTTTTACTCACGTTGGCTGCGGTGAAGGAGAGCCCGCAGGTTTTGGTAGCGGGCCGTGTCGGTGGCACTGTATTGTCCTCAAAGCGAGCAAAGAAGTTGTTTAGTTTGTCTGGGAGCAAGACATCGTGGTCCGCGGCGGGGCTGGTTTTCTTTTTGTAGTCCGTGATTGACTGTAGACCCTGCCACATACCTACTCATCAGCGACCACAGCTAATGACGTCACTGAAACCCTTAACAAATAGTTTGGGAATGGAATGGGTGGCCAGTAATAAACTGGTCTAGAAAATCTCTGAAACTAAGAGCATTGTGTTTGGTACAAATCATTTCTTAAGTGCTATACCTCAGCTGAATTTGGTAATGAATGGTGTGGCTGTTGAACAAGTTGAGGAGACTAAATTACTTGGTGTTACCTTAGATTGTAAACAGTCATGGTCAAAACATATAGATTCAATGGTTGCAAAGATGGGGAGAGGTCTAGCCGTAATAAAAAAGTGTTTTGCTTTTTTGACACCACACTCCAAAAAGCAAGTCCTAGAGGCTCTAGTTTTGTCTAATCTTGATTATTGTCCAGTAGTGTGGTCCAGTGCTGCAAGGAAAGACCTAGTTAAGCTGCAGCTGGCCCAGAACAGAGCGGCACGTCTTGCTCTTCATTGTAATCAGAGGGCTGATATAAATACTATGCATGCCAGTCTCTCTTGACCAAGAGTTGAGGAGAGACTGACTGCATCACTTCTTATTTTTATAAGAAACATTAATGTGTTGAAAATCCCAAATTGTTTGCATAGTCAATTTACACACGTCTCTATCACACACACTTAACCCACCAGACATGCCACCAGGGGTCTTTTCATAGTCCTCAAATCCAGAACAAATTCAAGAAAACGTACAGTATTATATAAAGCCCTTATTGTATGGAACTTCCTTCCATCTCACACTGCTCAAATGAACAGCAAACAGATAAAGCAACAGGGTCTGAATAATTATGTAAATGTGATGTCTCAGTTTGCAAAAAATTGTCACACCAGCCTTCGTTTTGGATCCCCTTCCTGTCCAGTTCAGGCGTTCGGCGTCGCCTTCTTTCATGCTGCTGAACCTGCTGCTGGCAGACGGCCTTCACTCATCAACCCCGGACTCGTCTCGTCATCATTACACACACCTGGTTCCAACCCCCACTCTGTCACTGTATATGTACTCCCTCTGCCATGAGTCTTTATCGGTCATTGTAAATGTTACTCCTCAGAGGAATCTCTCCTAGTGTTTCCTGAGTACTTGATATTTTGCACTTTAGGTTCGCCCTGTACCTTTTTGTTTATGAAGATATATTTTGAGCACAACAGTGTTTGGGTTTTGTCCCACTTGGATCTATTGTGCTTAAATCCATTCAGTAGTTCTAAACCTGTGACTGCCTCCTGCCTCCTGCTTCCAGCCTCCTGCCCCCAGCCTCCTGCCTCCAGCCTCCTGCTCTCTGACAAAAATTGTAAAAACTTGTTTTGCTTTGTCAGAAAAAAGTCCATAAGGCTGGAGAGAAGAGTGCACCGTAATGTAAATATTTTACTTTTTTTTCATACCACTACACTTAATTGAGTTAAGCTATAACACAATCATTCACTACGCCAGATACACTGTTGTTACACATAGCTTTCTTCCAATCAAAAAAGAAATATATATAGGTAGCAATCGAGTTTGCAAACGAGAGATATAAATGTATTTGACACTTCAAGTACTTCTCAATATAAGTATATCTAAATACACACTAAATACATTAAATCATGATATCACACTGATATTTGTTACTTTTTGAATGGCTATAAAGGCTCATAGACATAATATACAGTCTTCAGGAAGTATTCACACCTCTTGAATTATTCCACATTTTGTTGTCTTACAGCCTGAATTTAAAATGAATTAAATTCAGATTTTTTTTGTCACTGGCCTACACACAATACCCCATAATGTCAAATTGGAATTATGTTTTTAGAAATGTTTTACAAAATGAATAAAAAATTATAAGCTGAAATTTCTTGAGTCATTAAGTATTCAACTCCTTTCTTATCCAAGTCCAAATACGTTAACTTCTTAGGGAGCGGCAGCAGAGGTGACGGTTTTGGAGAGTCTGGCATTCCCAAAGTAAAATGCCTGCCACTCAGGCCCAGAAAATAGGATATGCACATAATTAGTACTACTGGATTTGAAACACTCTGAAGTTTCTACAAGTGTTAAAATAATGTATGTGAGTATAACAGAACTGATATAGCAGGCGAAAACCCGAGGAAAATCCATCTGGATTTGCAGTCTTTTTTGTACATGACCTTCTTCTCCAGGCTGCCTATTCATTTCTATTTTAACTAGGACTGAGACTGCAGTACCTATGGCTTCCACTAGATGTCAACAATGTTTATACAGTGTCTGGAAGCTCTAGCACTAAGCAGAACAATAGGCAGAGGAAGTAGTCTGGGGACCACTTTTGTCAACAACGTTTGACGGGTGCGAGATTGTGAGCGCGCCCCACTTTATTTTCCTTTCCTATTGTTCACGTTATCGTCCTGTTGAAATATTACAGTAAATATACATCAAAGGATACCTAAGGATACATAAAAAATTATGCTTGATTTGTTTGTAGAACGTTTATAGGTATATTTGAACGCGTTCTCTTCACGGTTCAATGGGCGACTCAACGGTGGATTTTCTGATAACGCGCCAACCAAACGGAGATTTATGGATATAATAAATGACTTTTTCTAACAAAAGAACCATTGGATGTCTTCGTTGGACACTTGGGAAGCCCTCAGCAGAAGTTCTTCGAAAGGTAAGTGATATTTTTTAGCTCTTATATGGGTTTGTGTGACCCGCGCTGGATATGAATTTATGCTAATGCATAAATATTGGAGGTGCTATCCTCAAGCAATCAAATGTTGTGCTTTCGCCGTAAAGCCTTTTTGAAATCTGACAATGCTGCGATATTGCCAATAATCAGAGCTTTTGATGACTAAGCAACACTTGTATATTGATGAATGTTTAATAATTCAACTTTTGGATTTTGAATTTGGCGCCTTACATTTCACCGGGTAGTGTCGGGAGTGGCCCGCTAGCGCGCCGGTGCTCCCTAAGTAGTTAAGGAGTAAAAATGTGCTTAACAATTTGCATGGACTCCCTCTATCTGAAATAATAGTGTTTAACATGATTTGTGAATGTCTACCTAATCTCTGTACCCCACACATACAATTATCTGAAAAGTCCCTTAGTCGAGCAGTGAATTTCAAGCACAGATTCAATCACGAAGACCAGGGAGTTTTTCCAATGCCTAGCAAAGAAGGGCACCTATTGGTTGATTGGTAAAAATCAACTACAACAAAAAAGCAGACATTGAATATCCCTTTGAGCATGATGAAGGTATTCACTACACTTTGGATGGTGTATCAATACACCCAGTTACTACAAAGATACAAACTGTTACGCACTGATCTGTTTCACCTGTCCTTGTGATTGTCTCCATCCCCCCCAGGTGTCACTGATTTCCCCCAGTGTATTTATCCCTGTGTTTCCTGTCTCTCTGTGCCAGTTCGTCTTGTATGTTTTTCCCGTTCTCCTGCTTTTTGCTATTCTCTTTTTTCTAGTCCTACCGGTTTTTACCCTTGACTGTTTCTGGACTCTGTTCCCACCTGCCTGACCATTCTGCCTGCCTTGACCTCGAGCCTGTCTGCCACTCTGTACGTCCTGGACTCTAATCTGGTTTTGACCGTTTTGCCTGTCCACGGCCATTCTCTTGCCTACCCCTTTTGGATTAATAAACATTGTAAGACTCCAACCATCTGCCTCCTGTGTCTGCATCTGGGTCTCGCCTTGTGTCATGATACATGCGTTCTTCCTAACTCAGTTGCTGGAGAGGAAGGAAACTGTTCAGGGATTTCACCATGCCAATGGTGACCTTAAAACAGTTGCAGATTTTAATGGCTGTGATAGAAGAAAACTGAGGATGGATCAACACTTGTGTAGTTACTCTACAATACTAACTTAAATGACAGCATGAAAAGAAGTTAACCTGTGCAGAAGAAAGATATTCCAAGACAGGCGTCCAGTTTGCAGCAAGGCACTAAAGTAAAACTGAAAAAATAAATGGCAAAGAAATTAACTTTATGTCCTGAATACAAAGTGTTATGGTTGGGGTAAATCCTACACGACAGATCACTAAGTACCACATATTTCCAAGCATAGTGGTGGCTGCAACATGTTATGGGTATGCTTGTCATCGGCAAGGACTAGAGTTTTTAAGGATAAAAAGAAACTAAGCACAGGCAAAATCCTAGAGGAAAACCTGGTTCAGTCTGCTTTCCAAAAGACACTGGGAGACAAATTCACCTTTCAGCAGGACAATAACCTAAAACATAAGATCAAATCTACACTGGAGTTTCTTACCAAGATGACATTGAATGTTCCTGAGTGGCTTAGTTACAGTTTTGACTTATATCGGCTTGAAAATCTATTGCGAGACTTGAAAATGGCTGTTTAGGTATGAATACTTTCTGAAGGCACTGTAAATATATCACTTTTAAGAGAAATAATTCAAGTACTTCATGTTGGTTTGACCTGTGTCACTGCCCTTTGGGCCCCTCTTCTGAGCAGCTTCTTGGCCGATACCTTAAACTCCTCCGTCTTCAGAACGTATATGATGGGGTTGAGCATTGGTGGCAGTATCGAGGTCAGGGAGAGGTTGATGATCCGGGCATTGGTTGGTATGATGGGGTAGAGGATGTATGTGAAAATAATAGGCAGGTAGAATATGGCCACCAGTATTAGGTGTGAGGTGCATGTCTT
>QNTS01004895.1:8434-24720 GCA_003317085.1 Hucho hucho
TTTTAGGACTTCTGTCTGAATGGTGAGCTGTTTGATAATTAATACAACTGTCCTCCATGTTTTAGAACTTCCATCTGAACGGCGAGCTGTTTGATGCGGTGTCCGTTGCCGAGGACGATACATGGAGACGGATCCGCAGTGTCCTCTCACCTTCCTTTACCTCCGGACGACTAAAAGAGGTAGAACTATCCCTCCATCTCTCCCTTTCTGTGTTTTATCTACTTGTTATAAACGCTTTATAGCTTGTTATAAACTCTTTATTAACTCATTATAGCTTGTTATAAACTCTTTATAAACTCATTATAGCTTGTTATAAACTCTTTATAAACTCATTATAGCTTGTTAGAAACTCTTTATAAAGTCATTATAGCTTGTTATAAACTCTTCATAAACTCATTATAGCTTGTTATAAACTCTTTATAAACTTATTGTTGCTCGTTATAAACTCATTATAGCTTGTTATAAACTCTTTATAAACTCATTATAGTTTGTTATAAACTGTGTATAAACTCATTGTAGCTTGTTAGAAACTCTATATAAACTCATTATAGCTTGTTATAAACTCAATATAGCTTGTTACAAACTCTCTATAAACTCACTATAGCTTGTTACAAATTCTATATAAACTCACTATAGCTTGTAATAAATTCTATATAAACTCATTGTAGCTTGTTAGAAACTCTTTACTAACTCATTATAGTTTGCTATAAACTCTTTACTAACTCATTATAACTTATTAGAAACTCATTATAGCTTGTTAGAAACTCTTTATAAACTCATTATAGTTTTATGAACTCTTTATAAACTCATTATAACTTGTTAGAAACTCATTATAGCTTGTTATGAACTCAAAACTCAATCAAATCAAAATAATTTAGTTGCATCCCCAATTTAGCAGATGCGGGTGTAGTGAAATGCTTGTGTTCCTAGCTCCAACAGTGCAGTAATATCTAACAATACAGAACAATACTCACAAGTCTAAAAGTAAAATAATGGAATTAAGAAATATATTAGGATGAGCAACGTTGAAGTCTGGAGTATAAAATTATAGATATGTATATATGTGATGGGATGTATAGACATTATGGACAGTATGTGGATAGAATATATAGCACATCTGTGGAATACATGGATGGAATAGTAAATATACAACAATAGCTAAATAGGATGAGCCTTGACTAGAAACAATATATATACAGTGCATTCGGAAAGTATTCAGACCCTTTGACTTTTTCCACATTTTGTTACTTACAGCCTTATTCTAAAATTGATTAAATCATTTTTTCCCGTCATCAATCTACTACACCCAATACCCCATAATGACAATGCGGAAACCATACTTTTACATTTTTGCTAATTTATAAAAAATAAATAAAATAGATACCTTATTTACGTTATTATTTAAAGGTGGAGTCATGCGTCCTCTGAAACATGACCCGCCTGACCACCTACTTCCTGTTTCACCGCATGTCAGCAGCACTAATGTGAAACACCTGACAGCCTACTTCCTGTTTCACCCGGATGTCAGCAGCACTAATGTGCTTTTGACCGCTGCACCACCCACCTATCTTCTTCATTCTAATGAAATGCTTGAATAATTAAAGGACTAGAAATAGATGCATATGGCTTTCACTTCTCTTGATGAAGATTTAATGGTTATATGGGTCTGAAGAAATAACTGCTATAGCTTACCGCCATTGCGCGTTCGCTCTTCTTTCAAACTACCCATGATTTATTTTGGCTGCTGTATTTAACATTCAGCAAACAAGAGCTTGCATCCCTCTTCGATTAGTCTATTTGTATAGGAAAAGAAACAACAACAAAAATGTCCAGCAAGCTATTCTATTCTAGCTTTTCCTGTATGGGAATCTAAGAGCTAAGGAGCGTAATTTACCGGTTTCTCTCAGTTATTTATCCCAGGAAAAGGGAGTGGTTTTGTGAGTTAATCTCGGTTATGGCCATTCAACCCTAATCATGAAGCAGCACTCTGCTAACCCCTCTCTCTCTCTCTCTCTCTCTCTCTCTCTCTAACTCTCTCTCTAACTCTCTCTCTCTCTCTCTCTCTCTCCTCTAGATGTTTGGTATCATGAAGCAGCACTCTGCTAACCTGCTGAACGGAATGGAGAAGCAGGCAGATAAAGACCAGGCCATTGAAGTGAAGGAGTGAGTCCTGACCTCCAACCTCTGGCTTTTCACCTTACACCCCTGAGTCTTAATTGTAATACACATACATACAGTGGCAAGAAAAAGTATGTGAACCCTTTGGAATTACCTGGATTTCTGCATAAATGATCATCAAATTTGATCTAATCTAAGTCAAGACAATAGACACACACAATGTGCTTAAACAAATAACGCACAAACAATTATATGTTTTCATGTCAGTTGTTGTGTGGTTGTCATAAGTTGTTGTGTGGTCCCTAGTTGTGTTCACTAGTTGTGTTGTCAGTAGTTGTGTAGTTGTGGTTACAAGTTGTGGTCAGTAGTTGTGTTCAGTAGTTGTATGGTCAGTAGTTGTGTGGTCAGTAGTTGTGTGTTCAGTAGTTGTGGTCAGTGGTTGTGTGATTGTGGTCTGTAAATGTGGTCAATAGTTGTGTGGTTGTGGTCAGTAGTTGTGTGGTTTTGGTCAGTATTTGTGTGGTTGGGGTCAGTAGTTGTGTGGTCAGTAAATGTTTGGTTGTGGTCAGTAGTTGTGTGGTCAGTAGTTGTGTGGTCAGTTGTTGTGTGGTCAGTAGTTGTTGTCAGTTGTTGTGATGTTGTACTCAGTTGTTGTGTGGTCACTAGTAGTCACTAGTTTTGTTGTTAGTAGTTGTGTAGTTGTGGTCACTAGTTGTGGTCAGTAGTTGTATGGTCAGTAGTTGTATGGTCAGTAGTTGTCAGGTCAGTAGTTGTCAGGTCAGTAGTTGTCAGGTCAGTAGTTGTGTGGTCAGTAGTTATGTGGTCAGTAGTTGTGGTCACTAGTTGTGGTCACTAGTTGTGTTCAGCAGTTGTATGGTCAGTAGTTGTGTGGTCAGAAGTTGTGTGGTTGTGGTCAGTAGTTGTATTGTTGTTGTTGTCAGTAGTTGGGTAGTCAGTAGTTGTGTGGTCAGTAGTTGTGTGGTCAGTAGTTGTCTGCAGTAGTTGTGTGGTTGTGGTCAGTAGTTGTGTGGTCAGTAGCTGTGTAGTCAGTGGGTGTGGTCAGTAGTTGTGGTCAGTAGTTGTGTGGTCAGTAGTTGTGTGGTCAGTAGTTATGTGGTTGTGGTCAGTAGTTGTGTGGTTGTGGTCAGTAGTGGTGTGGTCAGTAGTTATGTGGTCAGTAGTTGTGTGGTCAGTAGTTATGTGGTTGTGGTCAGTAGTTGTGTTGTTGTTCTCAGTAGTTGTGTGGTCACTAGTTGTGTGGTCAGTAGTTGTGTGGTTGTGGTCAGTAGTTGTTTGGTTGTGGTCAGTAGTTGTGTGGTTGATGTCAGTAGATGTGTGGTCAGTAGTTGTGTGGTCAGTAGTTGTGGTCAGTAGCTGTGTAGCCAGTAGTTGTGTGGTCAGTAATTATGTGGTCACTAGTTGTGTGGTCAGTTGTTGTGTGGTTGTGGTCAGTAGTTATGTGTAGTCAGTAGTTGTGTGGTCAGTAATTCTGTGGTCACTAGTTGTGTAGTTGTGTGATCAGTAGTTGTGTGGTCAGTTGTTGTGTGGTTGTGGTCAGTAGTTGTGTGGTCAGTAGATGTGTGGTCAGTAGTTGTGTGGTCAGTAATTGTGTAGTCAGTAGTTGTGTGGTTGTGGTCAGTAGTTGTGTGTTCAGTAGTTGTGTGGTCAGTAGTTGTGTGGTCAGTAGTTGTGTGGTCAGTAGTTGTGTGGTTGTTGTCAGCGGTTGTGTGGTCAGTACTTGTGGTCAGTAGGTGTGGTCACTAGTCGAGGTCACAAGTTGTGTGGTCAGTATTTGAGTGGTCAGTAGTGTAATTGTGGTCAGTTGTGTAATTGTGGTCAGTCGTTGTGGTCAGTAGTTGTGTAATTGTGGTCAGCAGTTGTGTAATTGTGGTTGTGTTGCAGGTTCTTTGGGCCCTACAGTATGGACGTGGTCACCAGCACAGCCTTCAGTGTGGACATTGACTCTCTGAACAACCCTTCAGACCCCTTCGTCTCCAATGTCAAGAAGATGCTCAAGTTTGACCTGTTCAACCCACTGTTCCTCCTAGTCGGTGAGACCACACACACACGGACACACACGGACGCAGACTTGTACTTTTTAATCATATAAAGTTGTATACTTTTCTATAAAACGTTCCTCTCCTTCTCCAGCTTTGTTTCCCTTCACTGGTCCTATCTTGGAGAAGATGAAGTTTTCTTTCTTCCCGACTGCGGTGACAGACTTCTTTTACGCCTCGCTGGCTAAGATCAAATCTGGACGTGACACTGGGAACACAACTGTAAACATGTTTTGTATTTATATTTGATTGTGATATTGCTATTTTCATCTGTACATTTGGATTTGTATTGTAATATTCTGTATTTATTTATTATGTAACAATGTAGCTATGTAATGTAACTAGTGATGGGCACCAATATGGAATGACCATATCGATATCATGTTGGAATTTATAAACACTTTTATTGGGACTTTTATTAATCTGTTTGTGTTGGTTGTGATTGGACCAGGTCCAGTAGAATATGTTTCTGTTGGTTGTGATTGGACGAGATCCATTAGATGCTGTTTGTGTTGGTTGTGATTGGACCAGATCCAGTAGAATATGTTTGTGTTGGTTGTGATTGGACCAGATCCAGTAGAATCTGTTTGTGTTGGTTGTGATTGGACCAGATCCAGTAGATGCTGTTTGTGTTGGTTGTGATTGGTCCAGATCCAGTAGAATCTGTTTGTGTTGGTTGTGATTGGACCAGATCCAGTAGAATCTGTTTGTGTTGGTTGTGATTGGACCAGATCCTGTAGAATATGTTTGTGTTGGTTGTGATTGGATGGATTTGACCTCATGTCTTTCTGCTTCCAGAGTCGGGTGGATTTCTTACAACTGATGATCGACTCTCAGAAAGGCAGCGACACAAAGACAGGAGAGGAGCAGACTAAAGGTACCTGTCCAAACAAACACCTGGAAACTATTTTTACAAACACACACCTGTAAAGTACTGCTACAAACACACACCTGTAAAGTACTGTTACAAACACACACCTGTAAACTACTGTTACAAACACACACCTGGAAACTACGGTTACAAACACACACCTGGAAACTACTGTTACCAACACACACCTGTAAACTACTCTTACAAACACACACCTGTTACAAACACACACCTGTAAACTACTGTTACAAACACACACCTGTGTCACGATTATCTCCTTGGACAGACCAATGCGCAGCGAAGTATCCAGAATACATACTTTATTAGCGAACGTGACATGAACAAAACAATAAACGGTGACGTGAACACAAACGCTAAATCCTAAACTGGACACTGACATAAACCTAAACACGATGGCATGAACCTAAACACGATGGCATGAACCTAAACACGATAACCCTAACATTTAGCAGTATCAACCAAAACTTAAGTGCAAACCCCAAACATATATATGGTTCCCAATTAGAGGTAACGAGACTCAGCTGCCTCTAATTGGGAACCATTACCCCAACATAGAAATACACACCCTAGAACAGAAGAAACCCAACACCAAAACAAAACAACATACTCCAGCCTGTACACTCAGGCCTGGACGTTACAACCTGTAAACTACTGTTACAAACACACACCTGGAAACTACTATTACAAACACACACCTGGAAACTATTGTTACAAACACACACCTGTTACAAACACACACCTGTAAACTATTGTTACAAACACACACCTGGAAACTACTGTTACCAACACACACCTGTTACAAACACACACCTGTAAACTACTGTTACAAACACACACCTGTTACAAACACACACCTGTAAACTACTGTTACAAACACACACCTGTTACAAACACACACCTGTAAACTACTGTTACAAACACACACCTGTAGATTACTGTTACAAACACACAGCTGTTACAAACACACACCTGTTACAAACACACACCTGTAAACTACTGTTACAAACACACACCTGTAGATTACTGTTACAAACACACAGTTGTTACAAACACACACCTGGAAACTACTGTTACAAACACACACCTGGAACCTACTGTTACAAACACACACCTGGAACCTACTGTTACAAACACACACCTGGAAACTACTGTTACAAACACACACCTGGAAACTACTGTTACAAACACACACCTGTAAACTACTGTTACCAACACACACCTGTAAACTACTCTTACAAACACACACCTGTTACAAACACACACCTGTAAACTACTGTTACAAACACACACCTGTTACAAACACACATCTGTAAACTACTGTTACAAAACTACTGTTGCCAGCACACACCTGTAAACTACTGTTACAAACACACCTGTAAACTACTGTTACAAACACACACCTGTAAACTACTGTTACCAACACACACCTGTAAACTATTTTTACAAACACACACCTTTAGATTACTGTTACAAACACACACCTGTAAACTACTGTTACAAACACACACCTGTAGATTACTGTTACAAACACACACCTGTTACAAACACACACCTGTAAACTACTGTTATAAACAATCACCTGTAAACTACTGTTACCAATACACACCTGTAAACTACTGTTACAAACACACACCTGTAAACTACTGTTACAAACACACACCTGTTACAAACACACACCTGTAAACTACTGTTACCAATACACACCTGTAAACTACTGTTACAAACACACACCTGTAAACTACTGTTACAAACACACACCTGTANCTCCTTGGACAGACCAATGCGCAGCGAAGTATCCAGAATACATACTTTATTAGCGAACGTGACATGAACAAAACAATAAACGGTGACGTGAACACAAACGCTAAATCCTAAACTGGACACTGACATAAACCTAAACACGATGGCATGAACCTAAACACGATAACCCTAACATTTAGCAGTATCAACCAAAACTTAAGTGCAAACCCCAAACATATATATGGTTCCCAATTAGAGGTAACGAGACTCAGCTGCCTCTAATTGGGAACCATTACCCCAACATAGAAATACACACCCTAGAACAGAAGAAACCCAACACCAAAACAAAACAACATACTCCAGCCTGTACACTCAGGCCTGGACGTTACAACCTGTAAACTACTGTTACAAACACACACCTGTTACAAACACACACCTGTAAACTACTGTTACAAACACACACCTGTAAACTACTGTTACCAGCACACACCTGTAAACTACTGTTACCAGCACACACCTGTAAACTACTGTTACAAACACACACCTGTAAACTACTGTTACAAACACACACCTGTAAACTACTGTTACAAACACACACCTGTAAACTACTGTTACAAACACACACCTGTAAACTACTGTTACCAACACAGACCTGTTACAAACACACACCTGTAAACTACTGTTACAAACACACACCTTTAGATTACTGTTACAAACACATACCTGTAACCTACTGTTACAAACACACCCCTGTAGATTACTGTTACAAACACACACCTGTTACAAACACACACCTGTAAACTACTGTTACAAACACACACCTGTAGATTACTGTTACAAACACACAGCTGTTACCAGCACACACCTGTAAACTACTGTTACAAACACACACCTTTAGATTACTGTTACAAACACACACCTGTTACAAACACACACCTGTAAACTACTGTTACAAACACACACCTGTAAACTACTGTTACCAACACACATCTGTAAACTACTGTTACAAACACACACTTGTAAACTATTGTTACAAACACACACCTGTTACAATCACAAAACTGTAAATTACTGTTACAAACACACACTTGTAAACTACTGTTACCAATACACACCTGTAAACTACTGGTACAAACACACACCTGTAAACTACTGTTACAAACACACACCTGTTACAAACACACACTTGTAAACTATTTTTACAAACACACACCTGTAAATTACTGTTACAAACACACACCTGGAAACTACTGTTACAAACACACACCTGTAGATTACTGTTACAAACACACACCTTTAGATTACTGTTACAAACACACACCTGTAAACTACTGTTACAAACACACACCTGTAGATTACTGTTACAAACACACACCTGTAAACTACTGTTACAAACGCAAACCTGGAAACTTCTGTTACCAGCACACACCTGTAAACTACTGTTACAAACACAGACCTGTAAACTACTGTTACAAACACACACCTGTAGATTACTGTTACCAACACACACCTGTAAACTACTATTACAAACACACACCTGTTACAAACACACACCTGTAAACTACTGTTACAAACACACACCTGTAAACTACTGTTACAAACACACACCTGTAAACTACTGTTACCAGCACACACCTGTAAACTACTGTTACCAGCACACACCTGTAAACTACTGTTACAAACACACACCTGTAAACTACTGTTACAAACACACACCTGTAGATTACTGTTACCAACACACACCTGTAAACTACTATTACAAACACACACCTGTTACAAACACACACCTGTAAACTACTGTTACAAACACACACCTGTAAACTACTGTTACAAACACACACCTGTAAACTACTGTTACAAACACACACCTGTTACAAACACAAAACTGTAAACTACTGTTACAAACACACACCTGTAAACTACTGTTACCAATACACACTTGTAAACTACTGTTACCAATACACACCTGTAAACTACTGTTACAAACACACACCTGTTACAAACACACACCTGTAAACTACTGTTACAATCAATCACCTGTAAACTACTGTTACCAATACACACCTGTAAACTACTGTTACAAACACACACCTGTAGATTACTGTTACAAACACACACTTGTTACAAACACACATCTGTAGACTACTGTTACAAACACACACCTGTAAACACACACCTCTCCTCTCCTCTCCTGTCCTCTCCTCTCCTCTCCTCTCTCTCCCTCCCCAGGACTAACTGATCATGAGATCTTGTCTCAGGCCATGATCTTCATCTTCGCCGGCTACGAGACGAGCAGCAGTACTATGAGTTTCCTTGCCTATAACCTGGCAACCAACCCCCATGTCATGACCAAACTGCAGGAGGAGATAGATACTGTGTTCCCCAACAAGGTAACCCCACACCATGACCAAACTGCAGTCTCTGAGTTGTGGTGAGGTACTGATGTGTGTGTAACCCCGGTGCCAGATGTGGTGAGGTTCTGATTTGTATGTAACCATGGTGCAGGCTCCAATCCAGTATGAAGCTCTGATGCAGATGGACTATTTGGACTGTGTGTTGAACGAGTCTCTGAGACTGTACCCCATCGCCCCGCGACTGGAGAGGGTCGCCAAGAAGACAGTAGAGATCAACGGCGTCGTCATCCCCAAAGACTGCGTTGTCCTGGTTCCCACATGGACCCTCCACCGTGACCCAGAGATATGGTCCGACCCTGAGGAGTTCAAACCAGAGAGGTACTGGACCGCACCATAACCACAATCCAACCATAACACAACCTTCATACAACCACAGTACAACCATAACACAACCACAGCACAACCACAAAACAACCACAATTCAACCATAACACAACCACAATACAAACTCAAGAGCATTACTGCATTTTGCTACAACGTAACTACAGTGCATCATAGAACTGCAGTGTAATGTGTCTGAACCACAACCACAAATCAACTACAATACAATGTGTAATGTGTCTGAAACACAACCACAAATCAACTACAATACAATGTGTAATGTGTCTGAAACACAACCACAAATCAACTACAATACAATGTGTAGTGTCTGATCCACAACCACAAATCAACTACAATACAATGTGTAATGTTTCTGATCCACAACCACAAATCAACTACAATACAATGTGTAATGTGTCTGCCCTCTTCCTGTCCAGGTTCAGTAAGGAGAACAAGGAGTCTATTGACCCGTACACGTACATGCCGTTTGGGGCGGGGCCCAGGAACTGTATCGGGATGCGCTTCGCCCTGATCATGATCAAACTGGCCATGGTCGAGATCCTCCAGAGTTTAACTTTCTCCGTCTGCGACGAGACCGAGGTGAGATAATCACCTGAGCAGACAGAATATGACATCATCAAACATCAGTATCATTCATAGATAGAGGCTGCACTTGCCGCAGCACCTGTTTTACATGGTCACCACCTGTTTTAACATGGTCACCACCTGTTTTAACATGGTCACCGCCTGTTTTAACATGGTCACCGCCTGTTTTAACATGGTCACCGCCTGTTTTAACATGGTCACCGCCTGTTTTAACATGGTCAGCGCCTGTTTTAACATGGTCAGCGCCTGTTTTCACATGGTCAGCGCCTGTTTTCACATGGTCAGCGCCTGTTTTAACATGGTCATTGCCTGTTTTAACATGGTCAGCGCCTGTTTTGTCATGGTCACTGCCTGTTTTAACATGGTCACTGCCTGTTTTAACATGGCCACTGCCTGTTTTAACATGGTCACCGCCTGTTTTATCATGGTCACCGCCTGTTTTGACATGGTCACCGCCTGTTTTAACATGGTCACTGTCTGTTTTAACATGGTCACTGCCTGTTTTAACATGGTCACCACCTGTTTTAACATGGTCACTGCCTATTTTAACATGGTCATTACCTGTTTTCACATGGTCACCATCTGTTTTAACATGGTCACCATCTGTTTTAACATGGTCTGTTATTCTCTATAGATCATGTTGGAGATGGACAACCAGGGTTATATCATGTTATGTTATTCTCTGTAGATCATTTTGGAGATGGACAACCAGGGTTCTGTTCTGTTCTGTTATTCTCTGTAGATCATTTTGGACATGGACAACCAGGGTTATATCATGTTATGTTATTCTCTGTAGATCATTTTGGAGATGGACAACCAGGGTTATGTTCTGTTATTTTTTTCTCTATAGATCCCGTTGGAGATGGACAACCAGGGTCTGCTGATGCCAAAACGGCCAATCAAACTGAGGCTGGAGCCCCGTAGCATCACCCCTAGCAACAACACCGCCACCTCTCTGAAGAGTCCAACAACGTGATCGAATGCAGGAGCACCCTACCCTAGAGCACCCTACCCTGGAGTACACTACCATCTATCTATCACTCTATCTATCTATCTATCTATCTATCTATCTATCTATCTATCTATCTATCTATCTATCTATCTATCTATATCTATCTATATCTATCTATCTCTCTATATATCTCTATCACTCTATATATCTCTATCTATCTATCTATCTATTATGAACAAAAATATAAACGCAACATGCAACAATTTCAAAGATTTTGCTGTGTTACAGTTCACGTAATTAATTAGTCCCTAATCTATGGATTTCACATGACTGGGCAGGGGCGCAGCCACGGGACCTATGCCTAGGAGGGCATAGGTCCCCCCACTTGGGAGCCAGTCCGACCCACTGGGGAGCTAGGCTCAGCCAATCAGAATGAGTTTTGTCCCACAAAAGGGCTTTACTACAGACAGAAATATTCCTCGGCACGCCCCCTCGCCCCGCTAATGATCCCGCAGGTGAAGAAGCCGGATGTGGAGATCCTGGGCTGGCGTGGTTACATGTGGTCTGTGGTTGTGAGGCCGGTTGGACGTACTGACAAATTATTGTCCCCAGCACAAGGTGCACCTGTGTAATGATCATGCTGTTTAATCAGCTTCTTGATATGCCACACTTGTCAGGTGGATGGACAATCTTGACAATGGATAAAATTGGCTTTTTGTGCGTCTGGAAAACTTCTGGGATGTTTTATTTAAGCTCATGAAACATTTTTGTTAAGTATATCACAATCTATCTATCGGCTACTGAATATTCAGTCCTTATTCTGTCTGGAATTCTCCTAGAATGTAGAACTCTAGTGGTGTTCTCTAGAACAGTACTCTCATTCTGTTCCTCTGGGTGTTCTGCTGGCCAGTCATTCCAAAATAGAATCTTTACTGTGAAATGATCCCTGCAGCTGCTTTGTTTTACCTTTAATCACCACAAACCAATAAAAATCATCACACTAAAGAACAAGGTTGTCTGTGTATTCATTAACATTCATAAGACAAAACTTAAGACACAAACACACACAAATATACATGAGAACAATCAATATAGATTGATTTGTGTTATTTATCAAGACATTCTGTATCTCTAATTTCATTCAGCTAGGCCTTGTAGTGTTACGACTCGTTTCTTTTCAGATCCCAATACCGCCCTTGTGTGGCCGTTGGATGTAAATACACAGCCCAGGTCCCATTACAAACTATTAATCCACTTTCCACATGTTCCAGCTCTTGTACTTTCTGCATTTATAAACACAGTGCAGAGAATCTCTGGTCGCGAAGTTTACCTCCTTCACATAGAGAAAAGTTAATCTTCATATTCTGATACAAAACAAACAGTGATCAGCTCAAATTAAAAACGTTTCTCGTTCTGACCCGGAACCAATGCCACATGTCACGCTCATGTCTTCTGGTTCCTGGAACCGAGTATTAACCCTCTCCCTCCCAAGGGCATAGTCTGTTCAGGACCTTTTCAGGAAAGAAAAAAATAAGAAAAACGTTTTGAATCAGAAGATAATATTGCAGCTTATAATCAGTTGGAATACCAGGCTCACGTCTTACGTCATACTTTATTTATCATCTAGTTTAATATATTTATCATCTAGTTTAATATATTTGCCATCTAGTTTAATATATTTTTTATGTAATCTATGGCGTTATTTAGGATCCTTAAGACATAAGCTTCTACTCTACTAAATAAAACGAATTATTAGAATTACAGTGTGGTTTCACATAAAACTATTTTGGAAATAGTTTGCCTTTTAAACGGAAGCAAACGGAACGTAATGTGGAGTTACATACCTGAATTTATTCCAATAGAAACTCTCATTTTGCTCTGTGCGCTTCCATTTAGTTCTTAAACGTTAAACGGTTTCCGTAATGAATATGCCCCTGCTCTCTCTGTGAATCATTCACCATCTCTCCCTGCTTCGTTTTTCACCTCTCACAGTCTCCTTCCTATCTCTTTATTGCGTGTGTGTCGTGAACAACATTTGTCTGAACAACAATTGTAGAATCGGCTTTTCGGGTTCAAAATAAAAGTTACCCATTGAAACTTATGCAAACGGATACAAATTGTGGAATCATGCCACAATTGGACAATATAATCAGGCCCTCCAAGTTTCCAAGATCACATAATTCAATGCAAAATCAACCAATCAGCGCATATTATGCGAGAGCTCGCAATTTTGACCAATCCTCGCACTTTTAGTGCATAAAATGGCCCAATTGTTTTTGTATTCTGTATTCTGATTAAAATCGTTCTGAAACGTAGGACTTTTTATTGTTTATATGAAACTAACGTGAAAAAACATCACAAAATGTATCTCAGAATTTCGGAAAAGCTTCCGCAAAATCAGCCATTTTTGGCCACAGAAATCACAAAAAAAATCTGCGACATCCTGGAAGGACTGAATAATGCTAAACAAGTTTGGAATATGTTATATAAACGCAACAAAAGACAATAACTAGTTAATTTGACACCACAAAAAATCTGGTAAAATTGCACTGTGGATGTATAGTTTTCAGGACTGCAACATACCTTCAATATAGAGCCTTACCTATGGATCTTGGGTTCATGACGTGGGGTACCAGCCTACTCATTGACACCCACAGATTACAATTCTAAAGAGCTTACACAAATATTATCATCGCAGCTCTTATTGCGGGACTTTAACTGTGGGAAATCACCTCACAATTCAGCCTATGGTGTCTATTGAACATTCATATTGCAATGTACAGCACTACCTATGGAATTGTGAAGTGATTTCCCACAGTTAAAGTCCTGCAAAAGAGCTACGACACTATTATTTGTGTAAACGCTTCACATTTCATGGACCCAAGATCCAGAGGTATTTTTGTTTTGTTTGTCAAATTAACTACTTTTTGTCTTTTGTTTAATTCATATAACAACATTCCAAACTTGTTCCATTATCTTGTCCAAATGTGGCATTATATCCACTATTTGTATCTGTTTGCACCAGTTTCAATATTGGACCCTTATTTTGAAGGCGAACTGCTTATTCCGTTGTGGCTCATCCTTATTCTAGCTAGCATCACACAGGTGCTTTTCCGACGGGATACAATAATCACTTGTAACCTGCACGGTCTCAAACAGAATACGGAGAAGACCGACGGTCGGTAGTCGAGATCTGCCGCGTGCACAGTAGAACCACACTAGAACCGGACAGAAAAAACGTCTCAAAACCTGTCAGACCATCGGAGAAGTGAACTCGAAAGAGCCTGAGAGAAAACGGAACCTTTGTTTTCAGAAGCATTAGGGAGCCGAACTGGAGGAAAGATGATGAGTTTTCTGCCGTACTTCTCGGCTGAGACCTGGACCCTCCTGGCCCTCCTCATCACCCTCATAGTAGTGTAAGGACTTACATTAAAAAAATGTTATTTGTCACATGCATCGTAGTTTACGTCGTGGAAATATTCAGTCAATAATATTTCACAAATACCGGAGCCTGTGAGTTCAAATAGACTTTTATTACGACATAATAAACGCCGAGCTTGTTCATGAAAACAACCACTTTTCCAGTCTTGGCAAACACATCTTATACAGTTGTTTTGTTTGGTGTCACTTTAGGGCATGGAAACTTTAGAGCCACAGCAATAGTTCAAAAATACAGACATGTTCTCGACTAAGACAGGTGCATGTCTGTAGGACCATAGCAACAGTCCATAGAAATAACCAGACATGTCATCCTGCTCTGAAAGGAACACCCATGTTCTGGGAAAAAGAGGTGTAACCATAGCAACAGTATATATTAGACCATACCACTGTTACAAATATAAACAGTCACGTCCACTCCCCAGACAGATGCATGTCTATAATGATGTCTAATGACCCAAACACACATATAGACTGCACTCATCTTGCAGACTATCCTGAAATGTATCATGGCCACACATGTTTTGGAAAATTCTCAATATTAGCTGGTGTAGACTAACAGTGAAATGTTTACTTACGGGTCCTTTTCCAACAATGTATCATAACTCAAGGCGAGACCCAGATGCAGACACTTGAGGCAGATGGTTTGAGTCTTGAATGTTTAATAATCCAAAAAGGAGTAGGCAAGAGAATGGTCGTAGACAGGCAAAAGGTCAAAACCAGATCAGAGTCCAGGAGGTACAGAGTGGCAGACAGGCTCGTGGTCAAGGCAGGCAGAATGGTCAGGCAGGCGGGTACAGAGTCCAGAAACAGGCAAGGGTCAAAACTGGGAGGACTAGAAAAAGGAGAAATAGCAAAAGCAGGAGAATGGGAAAAACCGCTGGTTGACTTGGAAACATACAAGACGAACTGGCACAGAGAGACAGGAAACACAGGGATAAATACACTGGGGAAAACAAGCAACACCTGGAGGGGGTGGAGACAATAACGAGGACAGGTGAAATATATCAGGGTGTGACACAATGGTAACATGGCTATATACAGAATAACATGGTTATATACAGAATAACATGGCTATATACAGAATAACATGGTTATATACAGAACAACATGGCTATATACATAATACCATGGTTATATACAGAATAACATGGCTATATACAGAATAACATGGCTATATACAGAATAGCATGGCTATATACAGAATAGCATGGCTATGGGCAGAATAACATGGTTATATACAGAATAACATTGCTATATACAGAATAACATGGTTATATACAGATCAACATGGCTATATACAGAATAACATGGCTATATACAGAATAACATGGTTATATACAGAATAACATGGCTATATACAGAATAACATGGTTATATACAGAATAACATGGCTATATACAGCATAACATGGTTATATACAGATCAACATGGCTATATACATAATACCATGGTTATATACAGAATAACATGGCTATATGCAGAATAACATGGCTATATGCAGAATAACATGGTTATATACAGAATAACATGGTTATAAAGAGAATAACATGGCTATAGGCAGAATAACATGGTTATATACAGAATAACATGGCTATATACAGAATAACATGGTTATATGCAGAATAACATGGTTATATACAGAATAACATGGCTATATACAGAATAACATGGCTATATACAGAATAACATGGCTACATACAGAATAACATGGTTATTTACAGAATAACACGGCTATATACAGAATA
>QNTS01004896.1:3763-27114 GCA_003317085.1 Hucho hucho
GCAGGCAGGGAGGCAGGTAGGCAGGCAGGCAGCAGGCAGGCAGCAGATAGGCAGCAGGCAGCAGAGATATTTCATCAATCTCCAGCCCAGCGACACTGGAGCACAAATCAATATGACTTTTATATATAAAAATAAATCATGGTTTCTTACTACCTCTACACAGCTTTTTATTTTCCTTGCAGAAATTGTCATGTAGCATGTCATCATATTTCAAGATGAGACATTGGGAGCAGAAAGAGTCTTGTATATATTTCTCTCTGTAGAATAATAGTTGTAATGTAGTGTATGCATCCTAAATGTCAACATGTTGTGTGTAAAGGACATATATGTCTTGTCAGTATGGTCTTGAAATAACCCTATTCTCTCACCTCAAAACCCCTGCCAAATACAGAATTTTATTTTAAGGGAGATATCTAGTCAGCAGTCCAACTGGAATGTGTCTTCCATATTTAACCCAACCCCTATGAATCAGAGAGGTGCAGTGGGCTGCCTTAATTGACATCCACAGCACCTGGGGAACAGTGGGCTAACTGCCTTGCTCAGGGGTAGAATGACAGACTTGAACCTTGTCAGCTCAAGGATCGATCCAGCAACCTTCCGGTTACTGGCCCAAAGCTCTAACCACTAGGATATGTGTGAGCGTGTGTGAGTCTGGCCCACACAATCCCTATTATCGCTGAAATTCTTTAGCAATACTGTTTTACAAAAAGGTCACTCCACTGCCTGCAGTAAGGTCCTTTGCACTCTGGTGGAAACCACAGCTTCAGACTGACTACACTGAATCTAATCTGATGGGAAATATGTAGCGATTGCTTGTTTCCCCCTCCTTGTAGGTCTCTCTCTCTCTCTAAAAATAAATCATATATATAGTACCAGTCAAAAGTTTGGACACACCTACTATTTCAAGTGTTTTTCTTAATGTTGTACTATTTTCTACATTATAGAATAAAAGTGAAGACTTTCTGGGGTGGCAGGTAGCCTAGTGGTTAGAGCGTTGGGCCAGTAACCAAAAAGTTGCTGGATCAAATCCCTGAGCTAAAAAAAAAAATCCCCAAGGTAAAAATCTGTTGTTCTGCCCCTGAACAAGGCAGTTTACCCACTGTTCCCCAGTAAGCTGTCATTGTAAATAAGAATTTGTTCTTAACTGACTTGCCAGGTTAAATAAAAAACAATGGAATCATGTAGTAACCAAAAAAGTGTTAAGCAAATAAAAAAATATATTTGAGATTCTTCAAAGTAGCAACCCTTTGCCTTGATGACAGCTTTGTAGCTGGCATTCTCTCAACCAACGTCACCTGTAATGCTTTTCCAACAGTCTTGAAGGAGTTCCCACATATGATGAGCACTTGTTAGCTGCTTTTCCTTCACTCTGTGGTCCAACTCATCCCAAACCATCTCAATTGGGTTGAGGTCGGGTGATTGTGGAGGCCAGGTCATCTGATGCAGCACTCCATCACTCTCCTTCTTGGTGAAATAGCCCATACACTGCCTGGTGGTGTATTTTGGGTCATTGTCCTGTTGAAAACAAATGATGGTCCCACTAAGCTCAAACCAGATGGGATGGCGTATCGCTGCAGAATGCTGTGGTAGCCATGCTGGTTAAGTGTTCCTGAATTATAAATAAATCACAGACAGTGTCCCAGCAAAGCACCCCCACACCATCACACCTCCTCCTCCATGCTTCATGGTGGGAACCACACATGAGGAGATAATCCGTTCACCTACTCTGCGTCTCACAAAGACACGGCGGTTGGAAGCAAAAATCTCAAATTTGGACTCATCAGACGAAAGGACAGATTTCCACGGGTCTAAAGTGTTTTAAGTTCCTCGGCATACACATCACAGACAAACTGTTGGGCTGTATCACAGCCTGGTACGGCAACTGCACCGCCCTCAACCACAAGGCTCTCCATTGTGTGGTGTGGTCTGCACAACGCATCACCGGGGGCAAACTACCTGCCCTCCAGGACACCTACAGCACCTGATGTCACAGGAAGGCCAAAAAGATCATCAAGGACAACAACCACCCGAGCCACTGCCTGTTTACCCCGCTATCATCCAGAAGGCGAGGTCAGTACAGGTGCAACAAAGCTGGGACAGAGAGACTGAAAAACAGCTTCTATCTCAAGGCCATCAGACAATTAAACAGTGATCACTAACACAGAGATGCTGCCGCCTACATTGAGACCCAATCACTGGACACTTTAATAAATGGATCACTGGTCACTTTAAAAAATGCCACTTTAAATAATGCCACTTTAATAATGTTTACATATCTTACATTACTCATATCACATGTATATACTGTTTTTTATTTTATACCATCTATTGCACCTTGCCAATGCCGCTCGGCCATCGCTCATCCATATACTTATATGTACATATTCTCATTCACCCCTTTAGATTTGTGTGTATTAGGTAGTTGTTGGGAATTGTTAGATTACTTGTTAGATATTACTGTACTGTCGGAACTAGCACAAGCATTTTGCTACACTCGCATTAACATCTGCTAACCATGTGTATGTGACCTATAAAATTTGATTTCATTTGGTATTGAAAGAACAATAGCTAAGATGGGGAGAAGTGTGTCCATGATAAGGCGCTGCTATACCTTCTTGACAGCACTGTCAACAAGGCAGGTCCTACAGGCCCTAGTTTTGTCGCACCTGGACTACTGTTCAATCGTGTGGTCAGGTTCCACAAAAAAGGACTTAGGAAAATTGCAATTGGTTCAGAACAGGGCAGCACGGCTGGCCCTTGGACCTTGCACCAAGCTGTCGGTCTAAACTACTGGCACACAGCCCCACAAGACATGCCACAAGAGGCCTCTTCACAGCCCCCAAGTCCAGAACAGACTATGGAAAGTGCACAGTACTAAATAGAGCCATGACTACATGTAACTCTACTCCACATCAAGTAACTCATGCAAGCAGTAAAATTAGATAAGAAAAAACACCTTATGTAACAGCAAAGCCATACATACAGATTTTGTACTGTATGTTTTTTATTTAACCTTTATTTTACCAGGTAAGTTAACTGAGAACACATTCTCATTTACAGCAACAACCTGGGGAATAGTTACAGGGGATAAATGAGCCAATTGTAAGCTGGGGATGATTAGGTGACCATGATGGTATGAGGGACAGCTTGGGAATTTAGCCAGGACACCAGGGTTAACACCCCTACTCTTACAATAAGTGCCATGGGATCTTTGATGACCTCAGAGAGTCAGGACACCTGTTTAACATCCCATCCAAAAGACAGCACCCTACACAGGGCAATGTCCCCAATCACTGCCATGGGGAATTGGGATATTGTTTTAGACCTGAGGAAAGAGTGCCTCCTACTGGCCCTTCAACAACACTTCCAGCAGCATCTGGCCTCCGATCCAGAGACTGACCAGGACCAACCCTGCTTAGCTTCAGAAGCAAGGCAGCAGTGGGATGCAGGGTGGTATGCTGCTGGTACTGTATATATGTGTTAGTGGTGGAGTAGGGGCCTGAGGGCACACAGTCTGAATGTATTGTAATGTTTTTAGAATTGTATAAACTGCCTTAATTTTGCTGGACCCCAGGAAGAGTAGCTGCTGCCATGGCAATGGGGATCCATAATAAATACAAATACAAATACAAAATACAAAACAGTTGATGTTGAGATGTGTTACTTGAACTCTGTGAAGCATTTATTTGGGCTGTAATTTCTGATGCTGGTAACTCTAATGAACTTATCCTCTGCAGCAGAGGTAACTCTGGGTCTTCCATTCCTGTGGCGGTCCTCATGAGAGCCAGTTTCATCATAGCGCTTGATGGTTTTTGCAACTGCACTTGAAGAAACTTTCAAAGTTCTTGAAATGATCCGGATTGACTGACCTTCATGTCTTAAAGTAATGATGGACTGTCGTTTCTCTTTGCTTATTTGAGCTGTTCTTGCCATAATATGGACTTGGTCTTTTACCAAATAGGTCTATCTTCTTTATACCAACCCTACCTTGTCACAACACAACTGATTGGCTCCAAAGCATTGAGAAGGAAAGAATTTCCACAAATTAACTTTTAAGAAAGCACACCTGTTAATTGAAATGCATTGCAGGTGACTACCTCATGAAGCTGGTTGAGAGAATACCAAGGGCGTGCAAAGCTGTCATCAAGACAAAGGGTGGCTACTTTGAAGAATCTCAAATATAACATATATTTTTTATTTGTCTAACACTTTTTTGTTTACTTCATGATTCCATGTGTGTTATTTAAGTGTTTTGATGTTTTCACTATTATTATACAATGTAGAAAATAGTAAAAATAAAGAAAAACCCTGAAATGAGTAGGTATGTCCAAACTTTTGACTGGTACTCTCTCTGATGAAAACTCTGATGCTGACAGCAAATGCTCAGCACATCATTCAACCCTGACAGACAGATGGGCAATACATACTCATAGAATAGGCTTCAAAAGCAGTATGAGGACCATCATGATGATAACCAATTAACTATCTATAGATACTGTTATGCACCATCATGATGATAACCAATTAACTATCTATAGATACTGTATGTACCATCATGATCATAACCAATTAACTATCTATAGATACTGTATTTACCATCATGATGATAACCAATTAACTATCTATAGATACTGTATGTACCATCATGATCATAACCAATGAACTATCTATAGATACTGTATTTACCATCATGATGATAAGCAATTAACTATCTATAGATACTGTTATGTACCATCATGATGATAACCAATTAACTATCTATAGATACTGTTATGTACCATCATGATCATAACCAATTAACTATCTATAGATACTGTTATGTACCATCATGATGATAACCAATTAACTATCTATAGATACTGTACCATCATGGTGAACACCAATTTTTTGGTATTTTTGGCAATTGGTATTTTATTAGGATCCTCATTATCTTTTTCAGCAGCTATTCTTCCTGGGGTCCACACAACACATGAAACATGACATAATACAGAACATTAGTAGACAAGAACAGCTTAAGGACAGAACTATATCAATTTAAAAATGCCACACAAAGCCTGCATATCAATACATACACACAAACTATCTAGGTCAGATAGGGGAGAGGCGTTGTGCCGTGAGGTGTTGCTTTATCTGTTTTTTAAACCAGGTTTGCTGTTTATTTGAGCAATATGAGTTGGAACGGAGTTCCATGCAGTAAGGGCTCTATATAATACTGTACGCTTTCTTGAATTTGTTCTGGATTTGGGGACTGTGAAAAGACCCCTGGTGACATGTCTGGTGGGGTAAGTGTGTGTGTCAGAGCTGTGTGTACAGTGGGGAAAAAAAGTATTTAGTCAGCCACCAATTGTGCAAGTTCTCTCACTTAAAAAGATGAGAGAGGCCTGTAATTTTCATCATAGGTACACTTCAACTATGACAGACAAAATGAGGAAAAAAAATCCAGAAAATAACATTGTAGGATTTTTAATGAATTTATTTGCAAATTATGGTGGAAAATAAGTATTTGGTCANGTGAGGTGTTGCTTTATCTGTTTTTTAAACCAGGTTTGCTGTTTATTTGAGCAATATGAGTTGGAACGGAGTTCCATGCAGTAAGGGCTCTATATAATACTGTACGCTTTCTTGAATTTGTTCTGGATTTGGGGACTGTGAAAAGACCCCTGGTGACATGTCTGGTGGGGTAAGTGTGTGTGTCAGAGCTGTGTGTACTGTAAGTTGACTATGCAAACAATTTGGAAATTTCAACACATTAATGTTTGTTATAAAAAGAAGAAGTGATGCAGTCAGTCTCTCCTCAACTCTTAGCCAAGAGAGACTGGCATGCATAGTATTAATATTAGCCCTCTGATTACAATGAAGAGCAAGACGTGTCGCTCTGTTCTGGGCCAGCTGCAGCTTAACTAGGTCTTTCCTTGCAGCACTCAACCACATGACTGGACAATAGTCCAGATAAGATAAAACTAGAGCCTGCAGGACTTGCTTTGTGGAGTGTGGTGTCAAAAAAGCAGAGCATCTCTTTATTACGGACAGACCTCTCCCCATCTTTACAACCATTCAATATATATGTTTTGAACATGACAGTTTAAATCTAAGGTAACACCACCCTTTGACTGTCCTGTGTAGTGTCTTCCAGTAATTGTTGATGATTACGGTGATTGCATACTGTGGTATTTCACCCAATAGATATGGGAGTTTATCAAACTAGGATATGTTTTCAAATTCTTTGTGGGTCTGTGTAATCTGAGGGAAATATGTGTCTCTAATATGATCATACATTTATCAAGAGGTTAGGAAGTGCAGCTCAGTTTCCACCTCATTTTGTGGGCAGTGTGCACATAGCCTGTCTTCTCTTGAGAGCCAGGTCTGCTTTCGGCGGCCTTTCTCATTAGCAAGGCTATGTTCACTGCAGTGGCGGATTTAGGTATAGGCGACATGGGCAGCCACCCAGGGCGGCATCTTGCCGGGAGCGGCACGGGATGGTGACATTCGGAATGGTGACATTTGCGCGATTGGTTTTCTATCGCTCATTTGCACGTCACGTCAATGATATCATGTCACTGTGTGGGATTGTGTGTCAATTAACCTTGTCGGAGTGGGCATCCTGATTCTATTTTGTGAGCTAGGCAGGCTACTGAAACATGACATAATGGATTTGGGGACTGTTAAAAGACCCCTGGTGACAGATCATCACCGATCATCACCGATCCTCCACCAAATTTCAAAGTGGGTGCGAGACACTGTGGCTTGTAAGCCTCTCCAGGTCTCGCACCCATTGTGAAATTTGGTGGAGGATCAGTGATGATCTGAGGGTGCTTCAGCAAGGCTGGAATCGGGCAGATTTGTCTTTGTGAAGGACGCATGAATCAAGCCACGTACCAGGTTGTCCTGGAAGAAAACTTGCGTCCTTCTGCTCTGACAACGTACACCAACTCTGAGGATTGGTTTTCCAGCAGGACAATGCTCCATGCCACACAGCCAGGTCAATCAAGGTGTGGATGGAGGACCACCAGATCAAGATCCTGTCATGGCCAGCCCAATCTCCAGACCTGAACCCCATTGAAAACCTCAGTGATCAAGAGGAAGATGGATGGTTACAAGCCATCAAACAAAGCTGAGCTTCTAGAATTTTTGATCCAGGAGTGGCATAAAGTCACCCAACATCAATGTGAAAGACTGGTGGAGAGCATGCCAAGACGCATGAATGCTGTGATTGAAAATCAGGGTTATTCCACCAAATATTGATTTCTGAACTCTTCCTAAGTTAAAACATTAGTATTGTGCTATCTAATGAATATGAACTTATTTTCTTTGCATTATTTGACGTCTGACAACACTGCATCTTTTTGTTATTTTGACCAGATGTCATTTTCTGCAAATAAATGCTCTAAATAACAATATTTTTATTTGGAATTTGGGAGAAATGTTGTTAGTGGTTTATAGAATAAAACAAACATTTTCATTTTACCCAAACACATACCTATAAATAGTAAAACCAGAGAAACGGATCATTTTGCAGTGGTCTGTAAATTTTTTCCAGAGCTGTATATGTTGAAAAGGGTGGGGCTTAATCTGCATCCCTGTCTCACCCCCCGCCGTGTGGAAAGAAATGTGTTTTTTTTTTGCCAATTTTAACCGCACACTTGCTGTTTGTGTACATGGATTTTATTATGTCGTATGTATTTCCCCCAACACCACGTTCCATATATTAATATAGCAGGCCCTCGTGCTAAATTGAGTCGAAGGCTTTTTTGAAATCAACAAATCATGAGAAGACTTTTCCTTTGTTTTGGTTTGTTTGTTTTTCAATTAGTGTGTGCAGGGTGAATACATGGTCTGTCGTAGTTTGATAAACTCCCATATCTATTGATAAACTCCCATATCTATCCCATCACCGTAATCATCACAGATGGACCACTGTTCCCCTCATCTCCCTCCACAGATGTTGTCTCTCTCTCTCTGGTGCATGCTGTGAATTGTGTGAGTGCATGCGAGTGTTAGATAAGAGAGTTAGATATCCTGGGTTTTCTTTCGGTTTTCCTTTTCTTGGTGGTATTCCTTTTCTTCTATGCATGATTAAGGTTATTATTTTTATTTACTTGCTGTGGTAGAATTAAGTATATTGTTTTTTTCGTGTCGAAATTACCCTGACTTCGGCGGGGATGGCGACCCGAATGGGGACGCCGTCCCTGTCACTTCGGCATGGCTTTAGGTGTGTTACTGAAGCTACTGTCACGGTGGAGGAGTTTCTGGTCGCCGTAGGAGAGAAGGTAGGATATGAGAATGTTGTTTATGCGTCACGGATGAATAAAGAGGTGGTGTTTTTCCTTAAAGAAGAGCATCTTGTTGATCAGATGGTTGAGGTTGGCGTACTTCTTAAAGAAGAGCGTCTTGTTGACCGTGTGGTTGAGCATGGCGTACTTCTTAAAGGAATGTTTATTCAAGTCACGCCACTTTTTTCTCCGTCAACAAGGGTAACGATTTCGAATGTACCGCCGTTTATTCCCAATGAGCTATTGGAGCGCGAGTTATTGCGGTTTGGGAAGTTTGCAAGTTCAATTAAGATTGTCCCATTGGGTTGCAAACACCCGGCGTTGAAACAGGTTATGTCGTTTCGGCGACAGGTGTTTATGTTTTGGGATTCTCCGGAGCAGACTTTGGAGTTATCGTTTAAAGTCAAGTATGACAACAGACTGTATATGGCTTATGCTAGTACGAGTAGTCAACGGTGTTGGGATGTTCGGGGATGTTGGCCAAAAGCGACATGCTTGCCCGAGAAGGTGGAGGGAGGGGCGCAGGTGGTCCTCGTAAAGCCTGGGCCCACTGATGTAGGGAGAGGTGGGCCGACAGCGGTAGAGCAGCCACAAGCACCTGTTGCTAAGGAACAAGTTGTCCGTGTTGAGGGCACGGTTTTTCAACTTGTACCAAAAGGGAAATGTTATGCAGCAGAAAAATAATGTAATGAATGGTCCTACGATAGCACTGTCTGCGTATGCAGATGACGTGACAGTTTTTATTACAGGGAGTGAGGATGATAAGGTTCTATCAAACGTTTTAAAGGTGTACGAGGGGGCCTCCTCAGCCAGAGTCAATTGGGAAAAGAGTGAAGCGCTGTGGGCAGGTCAGCTTCAGACGGGGTCCGCTCCACAGTTACCTGGGGGGCTTCAGTGGGGCAGAGAAGGGATGAAGACTTTGGGGCTTTTTCTAGGCTCTGATGTCTTTCAGAAAAAGAACTGGGAGGGTGTAGTGGAGAAAGTGTGTGCCAGACTGTCAAGGTGAAAATGGGTGCTACCTCAGCTGTCTTATAGGGGAAGGGTACTGGTAGCTAACAATCTTGCTGCCTCTACCCTGTGGCACAGACTAATGATACTGCAGCCACCAGGGGGTCTGATACAAGAGCTTCAGAGGACCCTTGTCAATTTCTTCTGGTCTGGACGACACTGGATTAAAGCTGCGGCCCTGTACCTGCCACTGCATGAGGGTGGGCAAGGCCTTGTGGACATTTCTTCCAGGATCATGGCTTTCCGGCTTCAAGCAGCCCAGATACTGTTGTACTGTGACGGTTCTAGCTGGGTGGATACAGCCTACACATTGATGAGGAGACCGGGATGTTTGGGCTTAGACAAGCACCTTTTCCTCTTAAAGCTAGAGGGGGGTGATTTGTCTGGCCTGACTCTATTCTATGAGTCTGTTATGCAGGCTTGGAGAGTTTTTGTCAAGTCCCGTAAGGCCGGCACGCCACCAGGGATGTGGCTTTTTGAAGAGCCTCTTTTTTACAACACTGCCATCCAGTCCTGTGTTATGGGTTCAGCCAGCCTACGTTCATGCCTGTTAGGTGTGGGGTGTACCAAGCTGGGTCATTTGATACGGAGCAGGAGCAGATCGTTGGAGGAGCTGGGAGAAAGAGCGGGGATCCGATCATCTCGCCTACTGAGGAAGGTCGTCGCTGAGGTCTGTGATTCCTTGCCAGTACTTCATCTGCAGTATGTGACTGATACTTCCAATTCTGATCGGTGGAAGGAGGGTCTGGATTATGTGTTCCCTGCACTGATTGTTAGCGCTGAGGCGGGGGCATTCGAGGAAGACGTAGGGATGCTGCTTTCCTTTGATACCCCGGAGCTGGGCGAGTTCAAGGAGGTGGGAAAGAAGGCCCTGTACAGAATATGTGTGAAAGTGTCCCATGCCTCTTCCCTGGAAGGGGTAAAATCGACAAGGTGGGCGGGTGTGTTTGGTCCAGGTGCATCCCCAAAAGGCTGTTGGAGGTCTTTATACAAACTGCCTATTGAAAAGAGGACAGCTGACCTCCAATGGAGGATAATACATGGAGCTATAGCCACAAATATACATCTGGTACACCTGGACCCGACAGTTGGGGAAGGGTGTCCATTCTGTGCTGAGTCTGAATCTCTGGCACATCTGTTTTTAGTGTCCCAGGTTGGTCGGGATGATTGACCTGATCACTACTTGGTTCTCAGCTTTGGGAGAGGTTTTCTCTTCCCAACTGTTTATATTTGGCAAAAGTACAGGTTTAGTTGAAGGGGTGTGTTTATGTTGCTTAATTTTGTGTTGGGGGCAGCTAAATTAGCGATATGGAAGACCCGAAAGAACAGTATTCGGGGACAGGGGTCTGTGGATGTGGTGGGAATGCTGGAGGGAATGTTGGCAGCGAGACTGAGGGTTGAGTTTGCCTATTATAAACTTGTTAGTAATATTGATTTGTTTATGAGTATATGGGGAATTCAGAAGCTGTTGTGTGTAGTTACTGTGGAGGAGGATTTGGATATGTGTTTTTAATTGATGTGTAAATATGGTTTTGTATGAGTGTTTATTGTGTTGTGGGCTCCCAGACCCAATAAAGATTATTTCTCTCTCTCTCTCTCTCTCTCTCTCTCTCTCTCTCCTCTGTATGTCCTTTGCAGTTGTGTGTCGTTACATCTAGTGATGTGCTTGAGCCACCTCAGAATGTACGCTCTCTCACAGCATTCATCCTAATTTAACTTGAATGAAATGGACTCCTCTTTACTATTGTGTCTCGCAGCTCATAAATGATACATGGTACTTTGCAGCAGGAGTCAAACAGAGCTCTGCTTCATACACTGTTCATTTACTGGGCCTGTACACCGAGCAATGATATATGCAAGTATATCATGAGGAACAACATGTGTGGCCACCTCTCTCCTAGGCTCTGAGACCCATGGGTAATAGAAGGAAGGAAGGAAGGAAGGAAGGAAGGAAGGAAGGAAGGAAGGAAGGAAGGAAGGCAGACAGACAGACAGACAGACAGACAGACAGAAAGAAAGAAAGGAAGGCAGACAGGCAGGCAGGCAGGCAGGCAGGCAGGAAGGAAGGAAGGAAGGAAGACAGACTGGCAGACAGACAGACAGACAGACAGACAGACAGAAAGGCAGGCAGGCAGGCAGGCAGGCAGGCAGGCAGGCAGGCAGGAAGACAGCAGACCAGACCATGCCCCTGCATATACAGTACTACTACCTCAATGCTCTCCGGTCTTGGAAGATGTGAGCCAGTTCTGTCAAGCTCTGTCACAAGAGGAATAAGACGCTACCCTACTTCTTCAGTTAGCATGACTTTTCTCATGTTGGACCTTTCAAGGCACAATAACAAATCAAACCCTCACCATGGCTCAGAAGCCACAGCTTGCTATGGGGTCAAAAGACATGGAGAGGCAACACTCCATGTAATATATTAATGTATTTTGTTTTGAAATACATGATGTTTTAATGTTGAAGTGTGGTTTTAGCAAAAACACTTCTTGATGGTAGTAGTGGGGGGTATATGTGGGGGGTATATGTTGTAACCAGCGGAGGCTGGAACGGAGCAAACGGAATGGCATCAAACATATGAAAACAATGTGTTTGCTGTATTTGATACCATTCCACTATTCCGCTCCAGCCATTACCACGAGCCCATCCTCCCCAATTAATGTGCCACCAACCTCCTGTCCATGGTTCCTTGAGATGTGTTAGGCTGTGGCATCCACCCGAGTCTCTCCCCAGCCACACCCATAGTCATTTCCTGATTTGAATGTAATAGGAAGAGGGTGTCAAGACATAGTCTCTCTAGACATCTAGGTTGCCTCCCACAATGTTCCAAATCCACTTTATCCAGCTGAAAGACGATGGCCAGAGTTTACCCACGATACTGCACAATGATTTAAATCAATAAGTCATAATTTTAGTCAAAGTATGATATATTTGGTCTTGAAGTGACAAATCTGAACTGCCCACTTAGTGCACATCTGTGTTAATGCAGTATATTTTCCTACGATAAGACACACAAATTATTTTCAGCCTACGTTTCGTTTCAGGCCTGGGTTTTATTTGAATTTTATAATTTGACATTATTTATTAGTCAGAACAGCTGCAAAGTTATTCCTCTTTGTGACTGTGATAACCCATACAGCCTTGTGTCCACTTGGCTGCCTGAGCAATGGAGCTAATTAAAATAGGGGGTGCAACTTTTTTTTACCAGAAAATTATCATAATCCATTGGATAATTTGTCAATTTTCACAAGTGCCTAAACAGATCATGAAAAGGCATTAAATTAATGCATAATCATCCATGATCATGAGCAAAAATGATGATCATGAAAGTCCTTTCACTTGACTTGGCTTTACTGTAACCGGAGCCGAAACATGCCAGCAGCCTACCTACCAAAGGTTGCACCGTGTCCATTACAATGTAGAAAAAAACGCATATCAGCTATCTTTCAATAGTTAACCATATTACCGGAGATTCATCTTATTCTTTGGTAGGCCGTCATTGTAAATAAGAATTTTGTTTTTAACTTGCTTAGTTAAATAAAAGTTAAAATATATATCTCTTTCTAGCTATTCCTATGGTGGATTCGGGTCTGTAGTTTATGGAAGCATTATGACAGAACTTCGGAGACAACAATAGATGACGAAGTCAAAGACAGGCCAGTGGTTTCCATCTGTGGCAAAGTTTTCCCTAAATCAATCCTTATGACAAATCCAGCTCCAGAACCAGCCATAGAGCCAGCTGGCTAATCTTTTGAATACATTGTAGTTACAAAAAAAATAACTGCAACAACAGATAACATTAGCTAGCTAGATAAGGTTAGCAAGAGAGCTAGCTAGCTAGATAAGGTTAGCATACTAGCTACCTAGCTAGATAAGGTTTTTAGCAAGAAATATAGCTATCTATATAAGGTTAGCATGCTCATTAGCTAGGTAAGGTTAGTATGCTAGCTAGCTAGCTAGATAATGTCTTAGCAAGAGAGATAGCTAGCTATATAAGGTTAATATGCTTGTTAGCTAGGTACGGTTAGCATGATAGCTAGCTACAATGACAGCTATCAGTGCTCTATTTGTTGATGTTTATCAACTCCACAGGAAAATTCCCACAGCCAATTCAAGAATATGTCTAAGTAGGACGTGGAACCTAAACATGCATTTCCTCTGTTGGACAGGAACTTACGTGGCAGCAACTTCATCTGGAAGGGTTTTGCCTGCAAAATCAAACTTTTGAATTGCAACCTTCTGGCATGTCTACCTCATCATTTATTGTTAGATTTTGTATTTGTATTTGTGATCCAGAGACTGAGCCTGTACATTTGAGTTGAATTATGGGGAATTTTGGTTTGATTCTGTATGCCAGCTGATTTATCTGTGTATATTTGTTCACATAACATTCGTGCTCTCCCTTGCATTTCTCTTACAGGCGGTGGGTTTAGCGCTAACTGACCTTTATAATGTAAAGTGTTCGGGTTCATCGATTTCATCCTGTATCATGTCATTAATTGTAGGCAGTTGACAGTCATAGGCCTAGAGGTGACTGGTATGGAATCAGTAGTCACCCCAGCTGGGGAAGGGTCATCATAGGTCATCCATTGAAGGGAGGGGCAGGACCTATACAGTAGGTGAGGACACCTCTCGCCCCTTCATTGGTCTTTGATTCCGTTGTCATGGTTATTTCCATTTGTTTGGATTGTTTCACAAAGGAGTTGGGTCCAAAGGCAGCTTCATGTCGGTCCTGACGGGCCTCCTCGGCACATGAAAAGCCTAAAAGAGAGTCTCTGTATTTGAATTGCAGACGTCCCTCTGAAGGTTGATGGGGAGGGCTTTGTTATGTTCAGTGGCTACAGGGAAGACCTCAGGAACAGACCCACCCCCAGTTCTTTTATGTCATTCAGTTTCTAGGAAGGGTGAAGGGTAGAGCCACTGGAATGATGAAACCAAACCACGTTACCCAACTCTTGTTGTTTTTAAAGGGGTTCTATCTGCATGCACTCGTATTTCTCTTTAACTCTGAGTGCAGGAGGAAATTATACTTCATCTGTTAATGACAGTTGGGGCTGTCATAAGCTTGGAGAGCGTATAATCAATTGCTGTAATCAAAATAAAGATTGCATGCATCATTGCTTAATGCAGCTACAAAACTGGCAGCAGCTGATTTGCAGTCCACTGTTCGACCTGGAGAATGCTACATTTCTGAGTGACACTTAACCTGCCGTAGCTCACCTATGGCTGAGGGGGTTGGGGGAACCTAATGAGGCTTTCTTCCTCCCACTTCCAGAACCACTGAACTAGATGGCCTGGTTTGTATCAGAGAAATAAGAACATGCATTGTTCAGAGGAAATTAATTAAACTCCCTCAAATCTACTGAATTACAAAAAGCAGCTGAAGCCACAATTCAATACTGGGGTCGGCCGTTCTGTTCAGTGAATGATCGGTCATAATTTTTGAGTGCCTAAACTCAAGATAAGTTGCAGGGTGATCGACAAATCTGGGGGCTAAAGGTCACATTGTTCAACTGTGCCGTTTTTTACTTAATTGGGTCTTGAAAGACTTGGGACTTTCTGGAATATCAAATCAAATCAAAACATGCACACTGAAGGGCACAGCAGAGTACAGCAAAGACCCAGTGAACTTCCTCCACTTTGATGCAGGACAATGCAGCCTCTGTGGAGCAGGGTCCTGACACAAGCAGGCAGGGGAAAGGTCTCCACTTTTGCCCCAGAAGGACAAAGGAGCCAAGCGTTTGAATCTCACATTAGGGGATTATCATGTTAGCTGATGTAGCCCCAAACTGTGAAAGCTGCTCTTTTCCCAGAATTTGACAAGGATACCCTCAAAGCAAAGCTTTGTGATTACAAGGAGATTAGCCCCTGTTGTACATTCCCATCCCAGGGCTGCTAGCTGTCCTCTTGAAGTCAGCCGTGAGCTGCTAACATGGTGGAAAAGGCTGACCAAACCCTCTCTGACCAACTCTCTGTCTGCTCTGTACTTCAGTCATTCAACAGGAACCGCTCGATATAGAAGATACTTTAATCCTTATCTCTTCTGATGCATTAATTTATATAGAAGATACTTTAATCCTTATCTCTGCTGCTGCATTATTTTATATAGAAGATATTTTAATCCTTATCTCTGCTGATGCATTATTTTATATAGAAGATACTTTAATCCTTATCTCTGCTGATGCATTATTTTATATAGAAGATATTTTAATACTTATCTCTGCTGATGCATTATTTTATATAGAAGATACTTTAATCCTTATCTCTGTTGATGCATTATTTTATATAGAAGATACTTTAATCCTTATCTCTGCTGATGCATTATTTTATATAGAAGATATTTTAATCCTTATCTCTGCTGATGCATTATTTTATATAGAAGATACTTTAATCCTTATCTCTGCTGATGCATTATTTTATATAGAAGATACTTTAATCCTTATCTCTGCTGATGCATTATTTTATATAGAAGATACTTTAATCCTTATCTCTGCTGATGCATTATTTTATATAGAAGATACTTTAATCCTTATCTCTGCTGATGCATTATTTTATATAGAATTGGGACACAATAAGCCTAGTTTGGGGCTTTGCCTTCAGGCTAGCTGGTGCACAAGTAGCCTGACACCAATTGACACAGGATGGTTTTCCAGGTCATCTTGCAACAACATTGCCCTCTCTCCAACAGTGGCCAACACACAATGGAGATCTTTAAGTTGACAGACAACCATTGGTGCATGGAGAGACTGAGGCGCAGCTCAATTAGTCAGAGGAGAGGGATATTTTGCCATGAGTTGCGAAGCAATTAACTTCCATCCTGCCCTGCTTTTCAACTTAGCAAAGGTCACAGTCTGTTTTGGTGGAGGATAAGGACCCATGTCAACAAGAGTTTGAAATCCTGTTGACATTAGATTTGACAGGTATCAGCTTTGGACTTATCAGTACCACTAAAGTCATTGATTTCAATACGCTGAATTCATATGATAATAACCTTGTATTACTGTTGATTTATACGTAGCTAATATATACTGAAGTAACATATACTGTAAAGATCAGAGTTACACCTGAAGTAATATACACTGTAAAGATGAGGGTTACACCTGAAGTAATATATACTGTAAAGATGAGGGTTACACCTGAAGTAATATATACTGTAAAGATGAGGGTTACACCTGAAGTAATATATACTGTAAAGATCAGTGTTACACCTGAAGTAATATATACTGTAAAGATCAGTGTTACTGTCACGATCAGCTAGGAGTGGTGGGTGTGGAGTCAGACGCAGAGAGCACGGTGTAGGGAAAACACTCCTCTTTAATTTGGCGTGTGAAATACAATGCCCAATACACAGCAGGCGCCAAAACAAACAGGCGCTCAAAAACAGACACGGGCATAAAATGATGACACACACGAACGTCCACCAAAACAGAGAAACAAGCCCGCACAAAAGGAGGCGGGCTTGACCGGCTTAAATAGCCCTAGAATAAAAACACAAAACAGGTGCAAACAATAGAACAATCAACAGAAAGGAAACGAGGATCGGTGGCAGCTAATAGGCCGGTGACGACGACCGCCGAACGCCGCCCGAACAGGCAGAGGAGCCACCGTCGGTGGAAGTCGTGACAGTTACACCTGAAATAATATATACTATAAAGATGAGGGTTACACCTGAAGTAATATATACTGTAAAGATCAGTGTTACACCTGAAGTAATATATACTGTAAAGATCAGTGTTACATCTGAAGTAATATATACTGTAAAGATGAGGGTTACACCTGAAGTAATATATACTGTAAAGATGAGGGTTACACCTGAAGTAATATATACTGTAAAGATGAGGGTTACACCTTAGTTTTACTAACACCTGAAATAATACAGTTGTTTTATTTATTTATTTCACCTTTATTTAACCAGGTAGGCAAGTTGAGAACAAGTTCTCAAATACAACTGCGACCTGGCCAAGATAAAGCAAAGCAGTTCGACACATACAACACAGAGTTACACATGGAGTAAAACAAACATACAGTCAATAATACAGTAGAAAAAAAATATATATATATATATCTAAAGAGTGCAAATGAGGTAAGATATTTGTAGTTGTCCACATAATCTAAGACAGAACCGTCCAGAGTAGTGATGCTGGACGGGCGGGCAAGTGCAGGCAGCGATCGGTTGAAGAGCATGCATTTAGTTTTATTGCGTTTAAGAGCAGTTGGAGGCCACGGAAAGAGAGTTGTATGGCATTGAAGCTCGTCTGGAGGGTAGTTAACACAGTGTCCAAAGAAGGGCCAGAAGTATACAGAATGGTGTCGTCTGCGTACAGGTGGATCAGAGACTCACCAGCAGTTGAAGTCGGAAGTTTACATACACCTTAGCCAAATACATTTAAACTCAGTTTTTCACAATTCCTGACATTTAATCAGAGTAAAAATTCCCTATCTTAGGTCAGTTAGGATCCCCACTTTATTTTAAGAATGTAAAATGTCAGAATAATAGTAGAGAGAATGATTTATTTCAGCTTTTACTTCTTGGGTCAGAAGTTTACATACATTCAATTAGTATTTGGTAGCATTGCCTTTACATTTTTTACTTGGGTCAAACGTTTCGGGAAGCCTTCCACTCGCTTCCCACAATAAGTTGGGTGAATTTTGGCCCATTCCTCCTGACAGAGCTGGTGTAACTGAGTCAGGGTTGTAGGCCTCCTTGCTCGCACACGCTTTTCAGTTCTGCCCACATATTTTCTATAGGATTGAGGTCAGGGCTTTGTGATGGCCACTCCAATACCTTGACTTTGTTGTCCTTACGCCATTTTGCCACAACTTTGTTCATTTGGAAGACCCATTTGAGACCAAGCTTTAACTTCCTGACTGATGTCTTAAGATGTTGCTCAATATATCCACATAATTTTCCGTCCTCATGATGCCATCTATTTTGTGAAGTGCACCAGTCCCTCCTGCAGCAAAGCACCCCTTCACGGTTGGGATGGTGTTCTTCGGCTTGCAAGCCTCCCCCTTTTTCCTCCAAACATAAAGATGGTCATTATGACCAAACAGACCAGAGGACATTTCTCCAAAAAGTACGATTTTTGTCCCCATGTGCAGTTGCAAACCGTAGTCTGGCTTTTTTATGGCGGTTTTGTAGCAGTGGCTTCTCCTTGCTGAGCGGCCTTTCAGGTAATGTCGATATAGGACTTGTTTTACTGTGGATATAGATACTTTTGTACCTGTTTCCTCCAGCATCTTCACAAGGTCCTTTGCTGTTGTTCTGGGATTGATTTGCACTTTTCGCACCAAAGTACGTTCATCTCTAGGAGACAGAATGCGTCTCCTTCCTGAGCTGTATGACAGCTGCGTGGTCCCATGGTGTTTATACTTGCATACTATTGTTTGTACAGATGAACGAGGTACCTTCAGGCATTTGGAAATTGCTCCCAAGTATGAACCGGACATGTGGAGATCTAAAAAAAATTTCTGAGGTCTTGGCTGATTTCTTTTGATTATCCCATGATGTCAAGCAAAGAGACACTGAGTTTGAAGGTAGGCTTTGAAATAAATCCACAGGTACACTTCCAATTGACTCAAATTATGTCAATTATACTATCAGAAGATTCTAAAGCTATGACATCATTTCTGGTATTTTCCAAGCTGTTTAAAGGCACAGTCAACTTAGTGTATGTAAACCTCTGACCCACTGGAATTGTGATACAGTGAATTATAAGTGAAATAATCTGTCTGTAAACAATTGTTGGAAAAATTACTTGTGTCATGCACACAGTGGATGTCCTAACCGACTTGCCAAAACTATAGTTTGTTAAAAATAAATTTGTGGAGTGGTTGAAAAGTGTATGTAAACTTCCGACTTCAACTGTATATACTGTAAACATCAGGGTTACACCATCACAAAAGCTTTCTTTGCCTCATGATGTTAAATCCAGATTGTTTAGGCATGCTTGACTTTTTTTCTAAACTAAAGCCGAAACTTGTGAACCCAGACTGCTAATAAGGCCTCTGTAGAAGGCAGGCAGTAGCATCAGCTCCAGCTTGATTCATTTCCTCTGTTCCACTGTTTAAGTCCTCCTGGCTAGCAGATCCCAGTTGCCATGGCTCCCACCACAGTTATCACCCGCTTGTCTCCCAGTTCTGTTGATGCTGCCTTTGTTATTGTTAGCTTTGTTTCCCCTCCACTCCTTTTCGCTACCTTTTAGGGTGTGGTATATTTAAGCATTAAGTCCTGAGGGGATGTGGTATATGGCCAATATACTACAGGTAAGGGCAGTTCTTACGCACGACATAACGCAACGCAGAGTGCCTGGATACAGCCCTTAGCCATGGTATATGGGCAATATAGCACAAACCCTGAGGTGACTTATTGCTATTATAAACTGGTTACCAACGTAGTTAGAGCAGTAAAAATACATTTTTTGTCATACCCATTGTATACGGTTTAATATACCACGGCTTTCAGCCAATCAGCATTCAGGGCTTGAACCACCCAGTGTATAATAATATATTAATCAAGCTGTTCCAGAAATGATCATTTTGGCCCTAGAGGACAAAAGGGCCAGGCGTTCCAAATGAAGTAAACATCTTAACACTAAAATCATCTCTCTGATTAATGGCCCCTTAAAGACAGGGCAAAACAACGTAATGTTTTATTTAGTGGAGATAGTGAAGTCTTGCATCAAAGTTTAACACGGATGTCCAGTGATTGGCTCATACTGTATTTGTCTGCACATTGTTTATAACAATTGAGGAGTAAACATTTTGGGAGGGAATACAAAAATGGTGGGGTTTTGTATTATCCAATCAAACTTTATTTATATAGCACATGTCTTCCAACAAATGCATTTCAAGGTGCTTAAACCTCTTAGGGATCAGCAGCAGTGGTGTCGGTTTTGGAGAGTCTGGCGTGCCCAAAGTAAAATGCCTGCCACTCAGGCCCAGAAACTAGGATATGCACATAAGTAGTACTATTGGATAGGGAACACTCTGAAGTTTCTAAAACCGTTCAAATAATAAAGGTGAGTATAACAGAACTGACATAGCAGGCGAAAATCAGAGGAATTTCTGTCCAGAATTCTTTTTTGTGTGACATTTCCTCAGTTTGATAGGCTTCCTATTGAAATCCCAGTATAATAGCTCCCAGATTGCAGTGCCTATGGCTTCCACTAGATGTCAACAGTCTTTAGACAGTGTTTCAAGGCTTTATCATGGAAGACAACCGAATAGAAGAAGAATTGGTGAAAGAACCACGGATGTCAATAACTTTTCCTGGGCGCGAGAACGTCTGCGTGCTCCTCTTTATTTTCCTTTTATATCGTTTAGGATATCATCCGTGTAAAATATAATCGTTAATATTCATAAAAGTATACCTAAGGATGCATTATAAGTGATGTTTGATTTGTTTGGGCAAAGTTGATAGGTATAATTTGAACGCTTTCTCTTCACTGTACAACGTGCGACTCAACGGTGGATTTTCTGAACATAACGCGCCAACTAAACTGAGATTTATGGATATAATAAATGACTTTTTCTAACAAAAGAACCATGGATTGTCTTGTTTGGACACTTCGGATGCCCTCAGCAGAAGATCTTAAAAAGGTAAGTGATTTATTTTAGCTCTTATATGTGTTTTGTGTAACCCGCGCTGGTTATAGATTCATGCTAATGCATAAAATATGAGAGGTGCTATCCTCAAACAATCAAATGTTGTGCTTTCGCCTTAAAGCCTTTTTGAAATGTCACAACGCTGTGATATTGCCAAGACTCAGAGCTTTTGATGACTATGCAACACTTGTATATTGATGAATGTTTAACAATTCAACTTTTGGATTTTGAATTTGGCGCCTTACATTTCACCGGGTAGTGTCGGGAACGGGGCGCTAGCGCCCCAGCGCTCCTTAATGATGCTTAAGAGGTTAACAAATAAAACTGAACTAGCTCTATACCTTCCAGCAACAATGCAAGGTCATTGTGACGCACAGCCATTAGCTCACTGTGCTAGGTCACCCCAAAGTGTGTTTCTCAGGGTTCATTAAGAACAAATGCACAATGGTCTAAAATAAGACCAATGCAACTTACCCAACCCCAATGAACCCAGTACCCCTTTTTCACATTTCGGGAAAAATATAATCATTCTTTTTAATTACTGCTGCTGGGCACTATTCAAATTGTAATTCTCCTCATCCATCCCGATTGATCTGGTCACATTAGGCGTCTGTGGCAAAATGCAGTGTATAATATTCATGCTGGTACTCCTAGGTTGTGCTCTGTGTCAGAAGCCATCTTGCAGAGAATCCCTCACCCACCTTGGAGCACAGCCTGTGGAACTGATGAGGTGAACAGCATTGCTCTGCAGCTCCACGCTAGTAATCACGGGACTGAAGAAACACATACATCATCTGCCACACAGGTTGGCATGGCGAGTGAAAAGCCTTCACATTGCGTAAGATGTTGGACAAATGATGGCCATACGCGTGTTTGTCTCCTCACAGATGGCTGTGCATCTTCAGTCAGGAAAAAGCTGAGCCTGGCACTTCTCCCCCCCACCCACTCCTCTCCTCCTCTCGCGCCCTCTTCCTCTCTCCCTCCATAAGGCATCAGTCTTTCCCCCTTTTTTGCTCCTTCCGTGCAGGAGGTTGAAAATTGGCAACACTGTTAGTGCCATCAGCGGCTATACTAGAGGGAAAGATTACATAAATTATTTGCCAATTGTTTGACACATGCAGGGCATTGTCCTTGGAATAATCATCAACGCTCTGTCAATTGAAGGTATGAATGGTGCCACTAGTGTTTTGTATCTCTGTGTGAAGCCTCTCGGCTTCTCTTGGGCTTCTCTTGGGCTTCTCTTGGGCTTCTCTTGGGCTTCTCTTGGGCTTCTCTTGGGCTTCTCTTGGCGCCTGTACTATCCAGGAAATACACTCCACAATCCAGCCGTCTACAGCAGCATAGTGCCTGGTGGTAGGAGGAGAGACCACATCTACATCTAGCATTTGGATATCAATGCAGTAATGGATTTAACCTCTCAGGGATCATTGGGGCGCTAGCGACCCACTCCCGACACCACCAGGTAAAATGTAAAGCGCCAAATTCAAAATCCCAAAGTTGAATTATTAAAAATCCACCAATATACAAGTGTTTCATACTCATCAAAAGCTCTGTTTCTTGGCAATATCACAGCGTTGTCAGATTTCAAAAAGGCTTTACGGCGAAAGCACTACATTTGATTGTTTGAGGACAGCACCTCACATACTTTTCACATAGCCATGAATTCATTAGCCAGCGTGGCACACACATAACACATTTCACAGCAAAAACAAATCAATTACCTGTTGAAGAACTTCTGCTGAGGTCATCCTAAGTGTCCAACGAAGACAATCCATGGTTCTTTTGTTAGAAAAAGTCATGTATTATATCCATAAATCTCCATTTGGTTCACGCGTCATAGTCAGAAACGACAGCCTCCACTAGTCCATTGAAACGTGGCGCGAACTCGTTCATCTTATACCTATAAACTTGTCCAAGAACAATCAAACATCATTTTAAATGTATCCTTAGGAACACTTTTACGTATATTTACTATAATAAATCAACCGGAATATAAACTGAGCTCTACAGACCGAGGGAAACACAGTGCGCGCTTGGCGAGAGCGCGTGCCCAGTCCTACAGAGTTCCAAAGAGGCACTTCCTGATTCTCTCTTCTTCTCTGTTCTAACTCATCTGAACAGCATGAAACCACTTTCTAGAGACAAAGGACATCCAGAGGAAGCGATAGGTACTGCATTCATATGCCCTTTTATGGGCATTTTCATGAGGGAGGGGTTCCAAATGAGGCACTCGGTGAAAACCACTTTCTCCAGGACAGAAATTCCTCGGGGTTTTGCCTGCCATATCCGTTCTGTTTTACTCACAGACAAATGGTTAACAGTTTTACAAAATTCAGAGTGTTTCCTATCCAATGGTACCAAATATGTGCATATCCTATTTTCTGGGCCTGAATGGGAGGCATTTTACTTTGGGCACGCCAGGCTCTCCAAAACGGTCAAGTTGTGCAGTGATCCCTAAGAAGTTAA
>QNTS01004896.1:40966-51668 GCA_003317085.1 Hucho hucho
TAGATTACTGTTACAGTGCTATGTGGGTTGTTGATTGGATTCGTAGATTTTTTTGGTACGTGTTTTTTTTACACGTGTTAATTATTTTTTGCACTTGTTTGACATTATACTGCTCTGTTAGAAGCTATTAACATAAGCATTTCGCTGCAACCCATGATAACATCTGCGAAACTGTGTACGCAACCAATACACTTTGATTTGATGTGATATTCTACACTGCAGAACCTCAGGAATTGAAAACCCACCATTTGCACCCTTTAACATGTGTTTTTCTTATTTTCCAATAAGACCCGCCCCTGAAAGGCCAGCCCCGCCAGTGTAAAACACATTTAGTTAGAAGCCCCGTTAATGATACAACGTGTACTATAACTGGATGGTTTTATAAGATGATGGCTAGATCAGGAGCTCAGTGCTCTCTGCAGTAAACAGGAACAATCCCTGTGTTGTGTGGTAGCCTGAAAACTGCATATATACAGTACACAACATGTATGGACAGGATGGGCTCTGGTCAGTCGTACTGTAACATGAAACCCAGGGGAATTCAGTATAATGATGGCTTATATGATCAGTAGATAAATGAGATTAAGAATGAATTAAATTAGATTAATCTAATTTATCTACTGATCATATAAGCCATCATTATACTGAATTCCCCTGGGTTTCATGTCACAGTATGACTGACCCGAGCCCATCCTGTCCATACATGTTGTGTAGGACACCGTAATAGGACCAGCAGAAAAATGGTCCTGTTAACACAAGCAGCAGCATGCAAAGCTTATTATCGATGGAGGAGGCGTTTTGTCTAGGTGCTGTGGGATAGTGTCATGCAGCGGGGCAGTGAAGAGAAGGCAGCCATTTCATAATGCATAGCAATTCCCTTCACGCAGCTGCAACTGTGCTCAAAACCCCATTAAACGTGAATCACTTCGTCTTGCAATTTGCATAAAATGCATATTCAGATTCCTTCTATTCACCTTTATCTATGGAATGGATTCAACTAAACTACACTATATGGCATAATAGAACACAAACATAGCCATGCTCTGGGACAGGGCAGACATTCAGGAACCATGGCAGGTCAGTCCCTACCAGCAACATAATTCATGTTATGCCATACAGCCAGACATAGGAAATGTAGTACTGTAGATTTGGAGAATAAAACTGGCCACACTAGTCACAGAATATTGCCTTGTGTTTTTTAAAGGAAGCTGGGTTTGGTATACACTCTGTCACGTTCTGATTTCCAAACCAAGACGGGTGCTGAGGTGTTGTTGGTGTTTATTTGGGTTGCACAAGGCGGGCGGCGAGACAACGCGTACCTGCTCACTCACAGAGGGTCAGTTGTGCCCTGGAGTGATGAGATAATCAGCTGCCTAAAAGACCCATTGCTCAGACAATCAGGAGCCAGTCAAGACTATAAAGTCTGCTGAGCAACTGAAGATTGATCACAGACCATTTATTTAGACAAACATCACTTCATAAAAAAGGTAATTTATCTGATGTGCCCCTCCACTGATGTAGTTTCTATATGAATCAGAAAAACACAAAGATGGCATCCTTGTCTCAGATTAGAGAAAACGACATAAATCATCTCATTACAGAGGCAGAACAGCTTTTGAACCTTGCACTTACACACTTCCGTTGACTAGTGAAAAAAAAAACTTTCATCTTTCAGTTTGTCTCCAAGTTTCAGAATTAATGTAATGCTCACACACCCACCCCCAGCACATGCTGCCTGATTCAAAACAGATCATTAGCTTTTCATCATAAACAAACAACTCATGGATAGCTCTAAACTTATGAAATGTTGATACGTTCTATACTGGAAGTTGTCCAACCAATATAGCCTAGCCTACACAAACAGAACATAGACACCAATATAGCCTAGAACAACACAGAACACAAGCAGAACATAGACAAAGGAAAGGGAGAGGCCACAGGGCTAGTAGTGTATGGTGTGTCTGACAACCCAGTTTGGCAGTGAGGTAGTTTTGCAGTGAGGTAGTTTTGCAGTGAGGTAGTTTGGCAGTGAGGTAGTTTGGCAGTGAGGTAGTTTGGCAGTGAGGTAGTTTGGCAGTGAGGTAGTTTGGCAGTGAGTAGTTTGGCAGTGAGTAGATTGGCAGTGAGGTATCTGCCCTGTAATAGCAACACAGCACCAGTTCATCTCATTACTTTCCTAAATGCCACCGTTTGCATTTGTCAGTTCGCAATGTATCACTCAGAGGGGGTTGATGGGAAATCCTCCAAGTCTGCCGTTGAAAGGAGGCCAGTCGGCACGGGAACAAACCCTTGCCTTGTAAACCTGGCATTGCACTAGCTGCTACTGCTTGGCTAAATACATGCCATATTAAAATCACACAGGCACCGGAGAGCCAGAGAAATAACCTCTTGATTCCCTCTTAAGTAAAGGAGAGGGAAACCGTTTAATGAAGATGGATCATCGTCATACGTTTACATTAAAACTTGTCTAACCGCAAGCATATAGTTTAATTACAGCCAGTGCTCACCTCTGATCTCTCCCTTTTAGACAGGGTGCTCAATGGTTTCGTCCGTCCACTCTCTATTGTTTTGGTTTGGGTTCTTTTTTCTGGTTGTAAAAAGATCCTGTGTGTAGCTGGTGTAGAGGAGTCAGGCACAGGACAGCAGAATTGAGTAATACACGTATTTACTCAAATGTTCACAAAATACATCTCAAAAATACAGAGCCCACAACTAACGGACCTATTACATACAAACAAACACTCACAAACAAACATGCGGGAACAGAGGGTTAAATAATGAACAAGTAATTGTGGGATTGAAACCAGACAAAAACAATGGAAAATTTAAATTGGATTGGCTATGTCTAGAAAACCGGTGACATCGACTGCCGAACGCCGCCCGAACAAGGAGAGGGACCGACTTCGGCGGAAATCGCAACAGTACCCCCCCTTTGGCGCGCAGCTCCAGCAGCGCGCCGACACCGGCCGACGCCTCGAGTCCATGATGGCTCGAACAGCATACGCCGGGGCCCCCTCGATGTCCAGAGGGGGCAGAGGAACCTCCCGCAACTCAGACTCCTGGAGTGGACCAGCCACCACCAGCCTAAGGAGAGACACATGGAACGAGGGATTAATACGGTAATCTGAGGGAAGCTGTACCCTGTAGCATACCTCGTTCAGTCTCCTCGGGACTTTGAATAGCCCCACAAACCGCGGACCCAGCTTCCGGCAGGACAGGCGGAGAGGCAGGTTTCGGGTCGAGAGCCAGATCCGGTCCCCCGGTGCGAACACCGGTGCCTCACTGCGGTGGAGGTCGGCGCTCGTCTTCTGCCGCTTCACGGCCCGTTGCAGGTGCACAGGTCTCCTCCAAGCGCTTAAACAATTAGTCCACCGCAGGAGCCTCGATCTGGCTCTGATGCCAAGGTGCCAGAACCGGCTGATACCCCAGTACACACTGGAAGGGAGAGAGGTTAGTGGAGGAGTGGCGGAGTGAGTTTTGGGCTATCTCTGCCCATGGGAACGCCGCCCACTCCCCCGGCCGGTCCTGGCAATATGACCGCAGAAACCTACCCACATCCTGGTTTACGCTCTCCACCTGCCCGTTACTCTCGGGGTGAAAACCTGAGGTGAGGCTGACCGAGACCCCCAGACGCTCCATAAATGCCCTCCAGACCCTGGACGTGAACTGGGGCCCCCGATCAGAGATTATATCCTCAGGCACTCCGTAGTGCCGGAAGACGTGTGTGAACAGGGCCTCCGCAGTCTGTAGGGCCGTAGGGAGACCGGGCAAAGGGAGGAGACGGCAGGACTTAGGAAACCGATCCACAACGACCAGGATCATGGTGTTGCCCTGTGAGGCAGGAAGATCAGTCAGGAAGTCCACTGACAGGTGCGACCACGGCCATTGTGGAACGGGTAGGGGTTGTAACCTCCCTCTGGGCAGTTGCATAGGAGCCTTGCACTGGGCGCACACCGAGCAGGAGGAAACATAAACCCTCACGTCATTGGCCAAGGTGGACCACCAGTACTTCCCACTAAGACAGCGCACTGTCCGACCAATGCCAGGATGACCAGAGGAGGGTGACGTGTGGGCCCAATAGATCAACCGGACGTGGACAGCAGACGGAACGTACAGACGCCCAGCTGGACACTGAGAGGGAGTGGGCTCTGTACGTAACGCCCGCTCGATGTCCGCGTCCAGCTCCCACACTACCGGTGCCACCAGGCAAGAGGCCGGGAGTATGGGAGTGTGATGGATGGACCGCTCCTCTGTGTCATACATCTGGGACAGTGCGTCTGCCTTAGCGTTCTGGGAACCTGGTCGGTAGGACAGGGTGAAAACAAAATGGGTAAAAAAACATGGCCCACCTTGCCTGGCGAGGGTTCAGTCTCCTCGCCGCCCGGATGTACTCCAGATTGTGGTGGTCAGTCCAGATGAGAAAAGGGTGTTTCGCCCCCTCAAGCCAATGTCTCCATGCCTTCAGAGCCTTGACGACAGCCAACAGCTCCCGGTCCCCCACATCATAGTTTCGCTCCGCCGGGCTGAGCTTCTTCGAAAAGAAGGCACAGGGGTGGTTCTTCGGTGGCGTACCCGAGCGCTGAGAGAGCACGGCTCCTATCCCAGCCTCGGACGTGTCCACCTCCACTATGAACGCCAAAGAGGGATCCGGATGAGCCAGCACGGGAGCCGAGGTAAACAGAGCCTTCAGGTGACCTAAAGCCCTGTCTGCCTCAACCGACCACTGCAGTCGCACCGTTCCCCCCTTCAGCAGTGAGGTAATGGGAGCCGCTACCTGACCAAAGCCCTGGATAAACCTCCGGTAGTAGTTGGCAAACCCTAGGAACCGCTGCACTTCCTTCACCATGGTGGGAGTCGGCCAATTACGCACGGCTGAAATGCAGTCACTCTCCATCTCCACCCCTGACGTGGAAATGCGGTACCCTAGGAAGGAGACGGACTGTTGGAAGAACAGACATTTCTCAGCCTTGACGTACAGGCCATGCTCCAACAGTCGACCAAGCACCGTGCGCACCAGGTACACATGCTCGGCGCGTGTAGTGGAGTATATCAGAATGTCATCGATATACACCACTACACCCTGCCCGCGCAGGTCCCGGAAAATCTTGTCAACAAAGGCCTGGAAGACTGATGGAGCATTCATCAACCTGTACGGCATGACAAGGTACTCATAGTGCCCTGAGGCCGTCTTCCACTCGTCCCCCTCCCGGATATGCACCAGGTTATAAGCGCTCCTGAGATCCAATTTTGTGAAGAAGCGCGCCCCGTGCATTGACTCTATCGCACTAGCTATAAGAGGCAGCGGGTAGCTGTACCTCACAGTGATCTGATTGATACCCTGATAGTCAATACACGGGCACAGACCGCCATCCTTCTTCTTCACAAAAAAGAAACTTGAGGAGGCAGGTGAAGTGGAGGGCCAAATGTATCCCTGCCCCAGGGATTGGAGACATATTTTTCCATAGCCGCCGTCACCTCCTGTGACAGAGGATACACGTGACTCCTGGGAAGTGCTGTGTCTACCATGAGATTTATCGCACAATCCCCCCGTCGATGGGGTGGTAATTGAGTCAGGCGAGAGCCAAATCGGCATATTCTAAGGGGATGCGCACAGTGGAGACCTGGTCTGGACTTTCCACCGTAGTCGCACCGATGGAAACCCCTACACACCTCCCTGAGCACTTTCGTGACCACCCCTTGAGAGCCCTCTGTTGCCACAAAATGGTGGGGTCATGACAGGCCAACCAGGGTAGGCCAGGCACCACGGGAAACGCAGGAGAATCAATAAGGAAGAGACTGATTCTCTCCTTGTGACCCTCCTGCGTAACCATGTCTAGTGGAGCGGTGGCCTCCCTAATCAGCCCTGACCCTAATGGTCGACTATCTAGGGCGTGCACAGGGAAGGGCATATCCACAGGAACAATGGGGATCCCTAATCTATGGGCAAATGAACGGTCTATAAAATTCCCAGCTGCGCCTGAATCTACAAGAATGTGGGGAAAACTCAGGAAATGTAATAAACACATACATGTGAGCAACAGGGGGCTCTGGGTGGGCTTGGTGCCGACTCACCTGGGGTGACACGATAGTGCCCTGCCTGCTGCCTCGACTCCCTGAGGAACCCCCCCAGCACCAACCAGCAGTGTGCCCTCTGTGGCCACAGATGGTGCAGGGAATGGCCCCTCCTCCGGTCTCCCTAAGTGCAGCACCTCCCAGCTCCATGGGCGTCGGAGCGGAGGTGCTGGAGGATGGAACTGACAGGCCCCGATCCGGACGTCTGCGGGTAGCCAGCAGGTTGTCCAGCCGGATGGACAGGTCCACCAACTGGTCCAACATGAGGGTGGTGTCTCGGCAGGCCAACTCCCAACGGACGTCCTCGGGCAGACTGCACTGTTAGTGATCGTTCAGGGCCCTGTCGTTCCATCCCGCGCTGGCGGCCAGGGTCCGAAAGTCTAAAGCGAAATCCTGCGCGCTCCTCGTCCCCTGCTTCAGATGGAACAGACGTTCACCCGCCGCTCGACCCTCAGGCGGGTGGTTGAAAACTGCCCGAAAGTGGCGGGTGAACTCTGCGTAATGGTCCAACACCGCGTCTCCTTGACTCCATACAGCGTTGGCCCACTCCAGGGCTTTGCCTGAGAGGCAGGAGACGAGGGCGGACACGCTCTCACGTCCCGAAGGAGCCGGGTGGACGGTCGCAAGGTATAGTTCCAGCTGGAGTAGGAACCCCTGGAATCCGGCAGCCGTCCCATCATACTCCCTCGGGAGCGCGAGCTGAATCCCGCTGGGCCCGGGTGAAGGAGTGGTGGACAGTGGGGCCTGCTGTAGAAGGGCTGGTGGAGGTGCTGGAAGACCTCCTTCTCTCTCCCATCTATCCATCGTCTGCAGCACGCGATCCATGGCGGTGCCCAGACGTGCAACATGGTCGCGTGCTGCTGGATGCGCTCCTCTACCGCCAAAGGGAGGGCGTCTACTCCTGCTGACTCCATTCGTTCGGGTGAGTGATTCTGTAAAAAGATCCTGTGTGTAGCTGGTGTAGAGGAGTCAGGCGCAGGACAGCAGAATTGAGTAATACACGTATTTACTCAAATGTTCACAAAATACATCTCAAAATACAGAGCCCACAACTAACGGACCTATTACATACAAACAATCACTCACAAACAAACATGGGGGAACAGAGGGTTAAATAATGAACAAGTAATTGTGGGATTGAAACCAGGTGTGTAAAACAAGACAAAAACAATGGAAAATGAAAAATGGATCGGCTATGGCTAGAAAACCGGTGACGTCGACCGCCGAACGCCGCCCGAGCAAGGAGAGGGACCGACTTCGGCGGAAGTCGTGACANCATGCAGATCATCCACAAGAGAACACCTGTAAAAAGATCCTGTGTGTAGCTGGTGTAGAGGAGTCAGGCGCAGGACAGCAGAATTGAGTAATACACGTATTTACTCAAATGTTCACAAAATACATCTCAAAATACAGAGCCCACAACTAACGGACCTATTACATACAAACAATCACTCACAAACAAACATGGGGGAACAGAGGGTTAAATAATGAACAAGTAATTGTGGGATTGAAACCAGGTGTGTTAAACAAGACAAAAACAATGGAAAATGAAAAATGGATCGGCTATGGCTAGAAAACCGGTGACGTCGACCACCGAACGCCGCCCGAACAAGGAGAGGGACCGACTTCGGCGGAAGTCCTGACAGTTGTTGCTGCCATCTAAATGTATTCTCAACAAAAATCTGCCAGCATAGTATTTTCTTGCCTTCCTAGTCCTTTGGGAAATATTTACAATTTATCCCAATTCCACGTGGCCACATTCTTTCTGGTCTAGCTGCTCTGTGAGGTCTCCTGTGAAATGATGTCCTCCATCAGCGCTGAATGTCACTAAGCCTACACCATTACTGCAGACTGGGATCCCCAAATATTTGTACTACGTAGAGCCATGACTACATGAAACTCTATTCCACATCAAGTAACTGACGCAAGCAAAAAAAGTACAGTTAAAAAACAGATAAAAAAACACCTTATGGAACAACGGGGACTGTGAAGCAACACGAACATTGGCACACACACACACAGTAATGTAGATGTGTGGTAGTGGTGGAGTAGGGGCCTGAGGGCACACAGTGTGTTGTGAAATCTGTGAATGTATTGTAATGTTTTAAAATTGTATAAGGTGCCTTAATTTTGCTGGACCCCTGGAAGAATAACTGCTGCTTTGGCAGCAGCTAATGGGGATCCATAATAAATACAAATACAAAAGACTCCATGGTGGACAAATAATTCCACATTTCTTTCCTCTATTATTTGCAATGAAGGTCTTTGTATGCTTCCATAAGCTTCTGCCATGCAAGACAGACAGAAGGAGTTTTAACGCTGTATGATGCTTCTTTATGTTATACTATGTGGGATGAACAGAACAAGGTTCCATTCTCTTTAACCGGCTGCCTATTGTACACACCAACGGTACTGAACCAAATTCACAGGGTGAAACATTTGCTTAAGAAAATAATGTTTGATTGTCCATTTTGCATGGCAATGAGAAACACAATTACTTGTCACCTTTGAGGAGTGGAGCCCACACTGACTAAAATAAGAGACAGAATGGCGGGGCAGGTGAGCACCACTCTACATGTTAGTTATACAAGCTGCCAGAGTAAGATATCTTTGTCACATGATATTGACCTGGAGATCAAAATGGATTGAAGTCATGCCAGTGATGTCACAGCACATTCTATAGCTTCATCAACTTCAAATGTTGTGGTATGAGAAACTAGCTCTACCATGGATATAAATACCAGGCAGGCAGCATTGACTTGAATGCTATGTATTGGAGAAAGGCTGAGGCTCATTGCAACCCCACACTGAGTCTCAGCGCTACTAGCTAGAGGTGGAAGTCATCTGAACAGCAGAACACTGCCACATTTGAAGGCCAACTGACTGACTGATTTCTCTCTGAAAGTAGATGTGGGCAATTCCACGGTAACGGAGTGATGCGGAGACTCAGATATTTCACTTTAAAATGCATATCAAGCAAAAACCAATGATTGCAAACCATATTAACTCCATACACAGTGATTACTTTGAACAATTTCCACAGAAAAGTTGACAAACACATTTAGGCAACTTGAAGAACAGCGCAGATGCAATGTGACTATTTGATCTGTACATAGCAGGGAGAATGGGGTTACGCTGAATGATACCAAACATAGGAGGAGTATTGGGGTTACGCTGAATGTCACCAAACATAGCAGGGGGAATGCGGTTACGCAGAATGATACCAAACATGGCAGGGGGAATGGGGTTACGCTGAATGATACCAAACCTAGCAGGGAGAATGGGGTTATGCTGAAACAGATTTCCGGCGCCGACAGAGATGGCAGCCTCGCTTCACGTTCTCAGGAAACCATGCAGTATTTTGTTTTTTTATGTATTACTTACTCTTGTGTGTATAAGGTAGTTGTTGTGAAATTGTTAGATTACTTGTTAGATACTACTGCATGGTCGGAACTAGAAGCACAAGCATTTCGCTACACTCGCATTAACATCTGCTAACCCTGTGTATGTGACAAATAAAATTTGATTTGATTTGATTTTGAATGACACCAAAGATACCAAGTGGAATGGGGTTATGCTGAATGAAAACAAACATAGCAAGTGGAATGGGTTTAAGCTGAATGGGGTTAGACTGAATGGCGTGACGCTGAATGATAACAAACATAGCAAGGGGAATGGGGTTACGCTGAATGATACCAAACATAGCAGGGGGAAAGGGATTACGCTTAATGATACCAAACATAGCATGGGTATGGGTTACACTGAATGGGGTAATGCTGAATGATACCAAACATAGCAGGAGGAATGGGGTTACGCTGAACGATACAAAACATAGCAGGGAGAATGGGATTACGCTGAATGATACCAAACATAGCAGTAGGAACGGGGTTACGCAGAATGATACCAAACATAGCAGGAGGAATTGGGTTACGCAGAATGATATCACACATAGCAGGAGGAAGGTGTTACGCTGAATGATTCCAAACATAGCAGGAGGAATTGGGTTACGCTGAATGATACCAAACACACCAGGGGGAATGAGGTTACGCTGAATGATACCAAACGTAGCAGGGAGAATGGGGTTATACTGAATGATACCAAACATAGCAGGTGGAGTGGGGTTACGCTGAATGATACCAAATTTAGCAAGGGGATTTGGGTTACGCTGAATGATACCAAACATAGCAAGGGGAATGGGGTTACGCTTAATGATACCAAACATAGCAAGGGGAGTGTGGTTACGCTAAATGATACCAAACATATCAGGAGGAATGGTGTTACGATGAATGGGGTTACGCTGAATGATACCAAACATGGCAGGAGGAATAGGGTTACGCTGAATGGGGTTATGCTGAATGATACCAAACACAGCAGGAGGAATGGGGTTATGCTGAATGGGGTTATGCTAAATGTCACCAAACATAGCAGGAGGATGAATGGGATTACGCTGAATGGGGTTATGCTTATTGATACCAAACATAGCAGGGGGAATCAGGTTACGCTGAATGGGGTTACGCTTATTGATACGAAACGTAGCAGGAGTTATAAATTACGCTGAATGATACCAAACATAGCAGGAGGAATGGGGTTACGCTGAATGATACCAAACGTAGCAGGAGTTATGGGATTA
>QNTS01004897.1:8703-68661 GCA_003317085.1 Hucho hucho
AACTTCAACTTCCACTATGTGTGAGGTTCACTGCTCTGAATGTACTGTCACCAGGTAAGTAAGGACAGTGTTCATGTGATATTAATCACGTAGGCCCCCCTCAGAACAGTGAGGTTCACTGCTCTGAATGTACTGTCACCAGGTAAGTAAGGACAGTGTTCATGTGGTATTAATCACGTAGGCCCCCCTCAGAACAGTGAGGTTCACTGCTCTGAATGTACTGTCACCAGGTAAGTAAGGACAGTGTTCATGTGATATTAATCACGTAGGCCCCCCTCAGAACAGTGAGGTTCACTGCTCTGAATGTACTGTCACCAGGTAAGTAAGGACAGTGTTCATGTGGTATTAATCACGTAGGTAAGTAAGGACAGTGTTCATGTGAAATTAATCACGTAGGCCCTACTAAAAAATGCTAATAGAGAAGAGTCTTGCTACCTGCATTTGAGGTAGTCAGTGATGGACATGGCCTGCTCAGCATCAAACAGTGAGTCAACCTCTGGAGAAGGAGACTGGCGCGTTCCTGATATCAACTTGGCAAACTCATTCAGGTTATCACCGAATGGCATCTGCTTCTCTGGGACATTGAGGACAAACATGAATACAGATATTAGCCACAGCCATAAGAATCTGACTGGATGTTCATTACTTTTCTCTCTAGCAGGAACGGTGCTGTGCCAAGATCAGGACAGCAAGATCAGGACAGCAAGATCAGGACAGCAAGATNGGGACCTTGCGGGCGCTGCAGGATTTCAGTCCTTCACGGCGTAGTGTGTTACCAATTGTTTTCTTGGTGACTATGGTCCCAGCTGCCTTGAGATCATTGACAAGATCCTCCCGTGTAGTTCTGGGCTGATTCCTCACCGTTCTCATGATCATTGCAACTCCACGAGGTGAGATCTTGCATGGAGCCCCAGGCCGAGGGAGATTGACAGTTCTTTTGTGTTTCTTCCATTTGCGAATAATCGCACCAACTGTTGTCACCTTCTCACCAAGCTGCTTGGCGATGGTTTTGTAGCCCATTCCAGCCTTGTGTAGGTCTACAATCTTGTCCCTGACATCCTTGGAGAGCTCTTTGGTCTTGGCCATGGTGGAGAGTTTGGAATCTGATTGATTGATTGCTTCTGTGGACAGGTGTCTTTTATACAGGTAACAAGCTGAGATTAGGAGCACTCCCTTTAACTACCTACGGAGTGGTGGGGCGCTAGCGTGGTGTTGATTGCCGCTTTGTGTAAAAGAGGATAGTAAATAATAGTTTCCTCATCATTCATGCATGGCAATTCATTTAAAGAAATGAAATTGCCATTGAACTAAAATCATTGCTTTTTGTACTGTATCTTATACATTTTCTAGACAACGGGATATAAATTGTGCGTACAGTATGTCCTGATGAGCTTTGTGTAATGAAGAGCTTTGTTCAAAAATAATTTAGATACATCTTAGTGATTACATTTCTCCAGACCCATCCCTCAGCTCAGCTGTTTACCAAAACAACGGTGGGGTGACTACTTTGTTATTGTTAAAACTGCAGATTGCTCCTTTATATTTCTTTCCTGAATATTTCAACATGTCAATGGTGAAAAGACTGTCATTATGCACCTTTCTACTGATGGAAAAGTAATTTACAGAGTAATTATATTACTGTAATAGTTACAGTTGAAGTCAGACGTTTACATACACTTAGGTTGGAGTCATTAAAACTAGTTTTTCAACCACTCCACAAATTTCTTGTTAACAAACTCACTCACCGATCACTCACCTCGGAACAGACAAAGATTTTTTCTTTAACAAGCAGGACGCACAAGACATTCTCCAAACACCCGACAGGGCCAACATCCCCGTTATTTGCAGGAGGAAGAGACGCAGATACAGAGGACACCGAGCCGGATGCCTTGTGAGGTCCTGCAGAAGGCGAGTGGGAAAGCTGCCGTTAACATCAATATTACTCACCAACGTGCAATCATTGGACAATAAATTAGACGAGGTACGATCACGAATATCCTAACAACGGGACATCAACTGTAATATCATATGTTTCACGGAATCGTGGCTGAATGACGACATGGACAGCTGGTGCATGAAATCTAACGAAGTCTCTAGATTTTGCTCACCTGAAGTAGAGTATATTGTGATACATTGCAGGTCACACTACTTGCCTAGAGAGTTTTCAGCTATACTTTTCGTGGCTGTTTATTTACCACCACAGACAGATGCTGGCACTAAGACCGCACTCAGTCAGCTGTATAAGGAAATAAGCAAACAGGAAACCACTCACCCAGAGGCGGCGCTCCTAGTGGCCGAAGACTTTAATGCAGGGAAATTTAAATCAGTTCTAACAAATTTCTATAAACATGTTAAATGTGCAACCAGAGGGGGAAAATTGTAGATCACCTGTACTCCACACACAGAGACGCTACAAAGCTCTCCCTCGCCCTCCATTTGGTAAATCCGACCACAACTCTATCCTCCTGATTCCGGCTTACAAGCAAAAATTAAAGCAGGAAGCACCAGTGACTGTCTATAAAAAAGTGGTCAGATGAAGCAGATGCTAAACTACAGGATTGTTTTGCTATCACAGACTGGAACATGTTCCGTGATTCTTTCCGATGGCTTTGAGGAGTACACCACATCAGTCACTGGCTTTATCAATAAGTGCATTGAGGGCGTCGTCCCCACAGTGACTGTACGTACATACCCCAACCAGAAGCGATGGATTACAAGCAACATTCGCACTGAGCTAAAGGCTAGAGCTGCCACTTTCAACGTACGGGACTCTAACCCGGAATCTTACAAGAAATCCTGCTATGCCCTGCGACGAACCATCAAACAGGCAAAGCGTCAATACAGGGCTAAGATTGAATCATACTACACTTGCTCCGACACTTGTCTTATGTGGCAGGGCTTCCAAACTATTACAGACTACAAAGGGAAGCACAGCCGCGAGCTGACCAGTGACACGAGCCTACCACACTGTACTCCCTGTTCACCCACGACTGCATGGCCAGGACTGACTCCAACACCATCATTAAGTTTGCAGACGACACAACAGTGATCAACGACGAGACAGCTTATAGGGAGGAGGTCAGAGACCTGGCCAGGTGGTGCCAGAATAACAACCTATTCCTCAACGTAACCAAGACTAAGGAGATGATTGTGGACTACAGGAAAAGGAGGACCGAGCATGCCCCTATTCTCATTGACTGGGCTGTAGTGGAGCAGGTTGAGAGCTTCAAGTTCCTTGGTGTCCACATCACCAACAAACTAGAATGGTCCAAACACACCAGGACAGTCGTGAAGAGGGCACGACAAAGCCTATTCCTCCTCAGGAAACTAAAAAGATTTGGCATGGGTCCTGAGATCCTCAAAAGGTTCTACAGCTGCACCATCGAGAGCATCCTGACAGGCTGCATCACTGCCTGGTACGACAATTGCTCGGCCTCCGACTGCAAGGCACTACAGAGGGTAGTGCATACGGCCCAGTACATTACTGGGGCTAAGCTGCCTGCCATCCAGGACCTCTACACCAGGCGGTGTCAGAGGAATGCCCTAAAAATTGTCAAAGACCCCAGCCAACCCAGTCATAGACTGTTCTCTCTACTACCGCATGGCAAGCGGTACCGGAGTGCCAAGTCTTGGACAAAAAGACTTCTCAAAAGTTTTTTCCCCCAAGCCATAAGACTCCTGAACAGGTAATCAAATGGCTACCCGGACTATTTGCATTGTGTGCCCCCCCCCCAACCCCTCTCTTACGCTGCTGCTACTCTCTGTTTATTATATATGCATAGTCACTAACTATACATTCATGTACATACTACCACAGTTGGCCCGACCAACCAGTGCTCCCGCACATTGGCTAACCAGGCTATCTGCATTGTCCCGCCGCCCACCACCCGCCAACCCCTCTTTTACGCTACTGCTACTCTCTGTTCATCATACATGCATAGTCACTTTAACCATATCTACATGTACATACTACCTCAATCAGCCTGACTAACCAGTGTCTGTATGTAGCCTCGCTACTTTTATAGCCTCGCTACTGTATATAGCCTCGCTACTGTAATTTTTCACTGTCTTTTTACTGGTTTTTATTTCTTTACTTACCTATTGTTCACCTAATACCTTTTTTTGCATTATTGGTTAGAGCCTGTAAGTAAGCATTTCACTGTAAGGTCTACACCTGTTGTATTCCGCACACATGACAAATAAACTTTGATTTGATTTGGCACGTAAGTAATAACACCATCGGACCACGCAGCCGTCATACCGCTCAGGAAGGAGATGCGTTCTGTCTCCTAGATATGAACGTACTTTGGTGTGAAAAGTGCAAATCAATCCCAGAACAACAGCAAAGGACCTTGTGAAGATGTTGGAGGAAACTGGTATGAAAGTATCTATATCCACAGTAAAACGAGTCCTATATCGACATAACCTGAAAGGCCGCTCAGCAAGGAAGAAGCCACTGCTCCAAAACCGCCATAAAAAAACAGACTACGGGTTGCAACTGCACACGGGGACAAAGATTGTACTTTTTGGAGAAATGTCCTCTGGTCTGATGAAACAAAAATAGAACTGTTTGGCCATAATGACCATTGTTATGTTTGGAGGAAAAAGGGGGAGGCTTGCAAGCCAAAGAACACCATCCCAACCGTGAAGCACAGGGGTGGCAGCATCATGTTGTGGGGCTGCTTTGCTGCAGGAGGGACTGGTGCACTTCACAAAACAGATGGCATCATGAGGACGGAAAATTATGTGGATGTATTGAAGCAACATCTCAAGACATCAGTCAGGAAGTTAAAGCTTGGTCGTAAATGGGTCTTCTAAATGGGCAATAACACCAAGCATACTTCCAAAGTTGTGGCAAAATGGCTTAAGGACAATAAAGTCAAGGTATTGGAGTGGCCATCACAAAGCCCTGACCTCAGTCCAATATAAAATTTGTGGGCAGAACTGAAAAAGCGTGTGCGAGCAAGGAGGCCTACAAACCAGGAGGAATGGGCCAAAATTCACCCAACTTATTGTGGGAAGCTTGTGGAAGGCTACCCAAAACGTTTGACTCAAGTTCAACAATTTAAAGGCAATGCTACCAAATACTAATTGAGTGTATGTAAACTTCTGACCCACTGGGAATGTGATAAAAGCTGAAATAAATAATTCTCTCTACTATTATTCTGACATTTCACATTCTTTAAATAAAGTGGTGATCCTAACTGACCTAAGACAGGGAATTGTTACTAGGATTAAATGTAAGGAATTGTGAAAAACTTTTAGATGTAGATGTATTAGTTTAGATGTATTAAACTTCTGACTTTAACTGTAGGTACGTGGTTGCAAAGGGCATCAGTGTCTTAACAGCGTGATTTGCCAAGGCAAGAAACTCTGAGCGCAGCCCTATCCAGAAATCTGGCAGTGGCTTCTGATCAAATTCAATTTTCACAGAATCGCTTGTTGCAATTTCGATGAGTCCTCCGTTTCGGGAAAGTACCTGCGTAATTGCACACCCAGCTCACTCAGGTGCTTCGCTATATCACATTTGACATTGTCTGTAAGCTTGAGTTAATTTCCACACAAAATATCATACAATGATTGGAAGACTTGTGTGTTGTCCCTGTTAATGCAGACAGAAAAGAGCTCCAACTTCTTAATTGTAGCCTCAATTTTCTCCCGCACATTGAATATAGTTGTGGAGAGTCCCTGTAATCCTAGATTCAGATCATTCAGGTGAGAAAAACATCACCCAGATAGGCCAGTCGTGTGAGAAACTCGTCATCACGCGTCATCATTATGGTCAGTAAAGAAAACTTTAAGCTCGTCTCTCAATAAAAAAAGTGTCAATACTTTGCCCCTTGATAACCAGCGCACTTCTGTATGTTGTAAAAGCGTTACATGGTCGCTGCCCATATCATTTCATAGTGCAGAATATACACAAGAGTTCAGGGGCCTTGCTTTAACAAAGTTAACCATTTTCACTGTAGTGTCCAAATGTCTTTCAAGCTGTCAGGTATTCCCTTGGCAGCAAGAGCCTCTCAGTGGATGCTGCAGTGTACCCAAGTGGCGTCGAGAGCAACTGCTTGCACGTGCGTTACCACTCCACTATGTCTCCCTGTCATGGCTTTTGCGCAATCAGTACAGATGCCAACACATCTTGACCACCAAAGTCCATTTGATGTCACAAAGCTGTCCAGCACTTAAAAATATCTCATGTTCTGGTTTCCAGTGGTTTGCAGAAGAGGATGTCTTCCTTAATTGATCCCCCATAAACGTAACGGACATATACCAGGAGCTGTGCCAGACCCGCCACGTCTGACTCATCCAGCTGTAATGCATAGAATTCACTGGCTTGTATGCGAAGCAGTAATTGTTTCAAAACATCTTCTGCCAGCTCACTGATGTGTCGTGAAAGTGTTGTTTGATGAAGTAATTGCCTGTATAGTGTTTTTTGGGCCTTTTCCCCCAGCATTGTCCCAGCCATATCTGCGGCAGCAGGAAGAATGAAGTCCTCCACAATAGTATGGGGCTTGCCTGTCCCAGCCACTCGGTAGTTCACCATATAAGACGCTTCTAGCCCCTTCTTATTAATGGTATTTGTTGCTTTTATACATGTCTTACTACTCGAAAGTCATCTTTGTTCTCGCTCAAAAAACTCATATTTTTCACATTGTCATGTTTTGTTTCTCAATGTCTGTGCAAGACTGAAGGTTTCCCGCGAGAGAGTAACAGTTAATGTGATGGATGTTGATTATTTTACTAGGCTACCTGTATTTGACACTGGTGTTATTTCGCTGAACACTAGATGGTTGAATTTTTTTGGGGCAGGGAAATGAGTCTTCTCATGCGAGGAAAAAACCTCACCCAAATGTAAAGCCCCAATGGAAAATATAAATGTACTGTTTTGAAAATGTGAATCACATTTTTATTTGGCGTACCCCTGATGGCATTGCGCGTAACCATAGTCCCACACTATCATTGAGAAAGAGGAGGAATAGAAAAACAAAAGGGGAGGAGAGAAAGATGTATTGAGAGAAATGTCGTACACACTGAAAGCATGGTTAGGCTAGTGATCCTAGGCTCATCAGTGCACTTTGTCTGGTGCAGACTGTGTATTGTTTGAATGGCAGCTATAAGTGTATTATATTTAGACCTCCTCCCTCTCGTTACCCCGCGACAGCCTCCTCACAGGCACAGGTCAAGCATGCTCTATGCTTAACGGCCCCCTTGTCAGCCAGGATAAATAGCCCAGCAGCCCTGATTGCTAAATTATATCTTCACTTAGTCATCTATCAATCACATGCCTGCATTTGGAGGAGGGAAGGACCCCACCCCCCACCCATTCCAACCCCTGACAGCCTGATAGACGGAGGGGGGGGGCGGGAAGGGGAGAGAGGGAGGGACGGGATGAGCACAGTGGGGTTAAGTGCGGTGGGGGTGTGATGTGTGGCAGGGAGGAGAGAAAGAGAGAGGAAGTTTCTCTTCTCTCAGAGATCCATTAGCTAATGGGTGTCTTAAGCCTTGTCACTTATCCCCACTGCCGTCGCCACACACTCATCTACTACGCTTCAGAGACTGAGTGTGTGTGTGTTCCTATATTCATTGTGACTTCAAGTGACCCTAACAGTCTGACTTTGACAATTTTTTTGCACATTATTATCTTAAAAATTCTGCAAGCTCTGTCCGTTTGGTTGTTGATCATTACTCGACAGACATTCTAAAGTATTGCCATACATTTTCAAGACGATTTAAGTGAAAACTGTAACTAGGCCACTCAAGAATTTTGCTTGGACTGTCTGGGAGTGAGATATCTAATTGTAGGGGACAAGTTTGTGATAAGAGGAACCAAATTTTACACACAGCTAGGGCATATCTAAATAATTATGTTGGGCTGTAGTGCCATCGCAGATTTTGTCGATTACCCCCATAGCTTAAAATGTTTGGGGTGATGTGGAGAACACAAATATGCCATATATTTGTTTACTTTAAGAGTGACTGCCTTTAAAAAGCAACAACCCCTTTTGAAACAAATCCCTATTCTAGTTTCTGTCTAAAACAGAGTTTGGAACGTCTGTGCGTCACAACAGGTAAATTAAGTTTGGGTTTTGATTTGACAATGTCCATTTGCCCACTAACATGGGGTGAACAACTGCAGTGATTGCTCTCTATCCAATAACATAGACAGTTAGACAGACCTGCCAATCAGCTCTGACTTTGTTTACATAAGAAAACATTTTGCGCATTTCTGAACTTGAGAAATACTGCACCAAATACCTTAGTTAGATAAAATTGCGCAACTAAAACATCCTATGCAAAAATGACAATTTATTACAGATTTCTTGTGTTATTTTAGATTAATTCAGGTTATTTTGAGAAAGTGAAATATGCTTCTGCGTCTACAGTGTCTCATGGGGGACAAACATAATTCATCAATTGTGGAATCGATCAGGAAACACACCTCCAAGACTGAAATCACGTTTGTATAGTGACCCAAATTAGTTTTTTTTGTAATGTCATCATGCCTCGTTACAATATTTAACATTAAACACTCTAAAAAGTGATATGTGTTCGCCCGAAGTCTGCAGATTACAATGCTAAACTACTTTAAATGGCCAAAAGTATGTGGATACCCCTTCAAATTAGTGGATTTGGCTATTTCAGCCACACCCGTTGCTGACAGGTGTATAAAATGGAGCACACAGCCATGCAATCTCCATAGACAAACATTGGCAGTGGAATGGCCCGTACTGAAGAGCACAGTGACTTTTTCAATGTGGCACCGTCATAGGATGCCACCTTTTCAACAAGTCAGTTCATCAAATTTCTGCCCTACCCTGTCAACTGTAAGTGCTGTTATTGTGAAGTGGAAATGTCTAGGAGCAACAACGCCTCAGCTGCAAAGTGGTAGGCCACACACACTCACAGAACGAGACCGACGAGTGCTGAAGCGTGTAGCGCATAAAAATATTATGTCCTTGGTTGCAACACTCACTACCGAGTTCCAAACTGCCTCTGGAAGCAACATCAGCACAAGGACTGTTCGTCGGGAGCTTCATGAAATGAGTTTCCATGGCCGATCAGCTGCACGCAAGCCTAAAATCACCCTGCACAATGCCAAGTGTCGGCTGGAGGGGTGTAAAGCTCACTGCCATTGGACTCTGGATCAGTGGAAACGCGTTTTCTGTAGTGATGAATCATGCTTCACCATCTGGCAGTTCGACAGACAAATCTGGATGCCAGGAGAACGCTACCTGCTCCAATGCATATTGCCAACTGTAAAGTTTTGTTGAGGAGGAATAATGGTTTGGGGCTGTTTTTCAAGGTTCATACAGCATACAATGACAGTCTATGATTCTGTGCTTCCAACTTTGTGGCAACAGTTTGGGGAAGGCCCTTTCCTGTTTCAGCATGACAAAGCCCCCGTGCACAAAGTGAGGTCCATACAGAATTTGTTTGTCGAGATCGTTGTGGAAGAACTTGACTGGCCTGCACAGAGCCCTGACCTCAACCCCATCGAACACCTTTGGGATGAATTGGAATGCCTACTGCGAGCCAGACCTAATCGCCCAACATCTGTGCCCGACCTCACTAATGCTGTTGTGGCTGAATGGAAGCAAGTCCCCGCAGCAATTTTCAAACATCTATGGAAAGCCTTCCCAGAAGAGTGGGGGCTGTTATAGCTGCAATGGGGGGCCCAACTCCATATTAATGCACTTGATTTTGGAATGAGATATTTGATGAGCATGTAAGGGTGCCAGTATATTTGGCCTCAACTGAACCTCCACACTTTGCCGCTTTTTTTGGCCCTGCACCAGATCCAGTCCATACAGAAGGAACAGCTGTATCTTTGAGTATTCTTTGGAGATCTGTCCCCATCATCGATTGCACATCTCTTTCATAGTCATCGGCACTTAAGTACTTACTACAGACACCTAGCGACGTAATACTGTAGCGACGTAATACCGTGTTCACCACTGTGCTGCACATGGCCTAGTACTGTACACACTCAGGTTATACAAATTGCTGCTGGGAAAGTCTAATTTTTATTTACAATTATTTTACAAGGTGATGTTGTTGGTAATTGTTATTTATTTTGTTGACAGGCTGGCCGTTTACCAACACTGTGTGTAAAATGAGTGGTCTGGTGCAGGGGATGTCTGTAGCTGCCTCAGTCTTCACCCTGGTGGCCATCGCAGTAGACAGGTTGGTATGATGGAGATCTACAGAGAGGCAGGGGTGTGTGGTGTGAGGGAGAGGTGGTGGTGGTGGTGGGAATGGAGAATAGTAGATTTGATCCATAAATTACCTACTGTTTTTTCCTTTTTTTTTTTAGGTTTGCCAATGCCTCTACCTCTTTTACAGTTTATTTGCTTCATTATTCAAACTTGTTTAAACTTGTTGATTGGATGGATGGATAGATAGAATAGATAGGAAGGACAGAGAAAGATTTGCAGAGCTGTTGATAAAAGATAAAGTTCACACATTTGAAATTGATTTTCCTTGCCCCCCAAAAAACAAACAGCAAGTGTTCTTCCTTTTCCTCTGTCTATTTTCGCTCTCCACAGGTTCCGCTGCATTGTGTTCCCTTTTCAGCCTAAACTCACCCTAATAGTTGCCAAGGTGACCATAGCGATGATCTGGGTCCTAGCTGTGGTAATCATGTGCCCCTCAGCAGCTGCCCTGACCGTGGTGGAAGTGGCCGATCACTACATGGTGTATAACCAGGACTACAACATGACTTACCCCCTGTACTCCTGCTACGAGAACTTTGCCGACCCGAAGATGCGGAAGGTCTACACCACAGTGCTGTTCGCCCTCATCTACTTGGTGCCCCTGGCTCTCATCACTGTCATGTACGGACGCATCGGGGTGAAGCTCTACACCTCCGTGGTGTCAAGAAGAGAGCCTCAGGATGCAGCACATCCTCCTCCTCCAGCCAGGCATGAGGGGGGCAGGCATCTGATCTCACAGAAGAAGATCAAGGTGATCAAGATGCTGATCGTAGTAGCCCTGCTGTTCATGCTGTCCTGGCTGCCCCTGTGGACCTTGATGCTGCTGACAGACTACGCAGGGCTGGACGAGGAGCAGCTGGAGCTCCTGACCGGATACATCTTCCCCTTCGCCCACTGGCTGGCCTTCTCCAACTCCTCTGTCAACCCCATCATCTACGGATACTTCAATGAGAACTTCAAGAGGGGCTTCCAGGCAGTCTACCAGTCCAACTCCTGCTGCCGCCCGGGAAATAGGGTTGAGGTAGCAGGGAGGGGAAACCGGGAAGGCAGAGCAGGGGGTGGGGGTAATGGTGGAGAGGGTGGAGGCGGCCTGAGGGAGCCGACAAGCAACCCCAATCCTCTTCCGTTTGGGGCTAGAAACAAAGTGTATACCGACGGTAATGTGATGGACTCTGTGCACCTTGAGCTGGAGTTGAAGAAGAATTCTAAGGTGGGAAGCAACACTGTCCATGTTGAGGTCGGGGGGACTGGGGCAGGTGGAGGAATAGGGAATGGAAATGGGATGAACAAAAAGGGGCTACATGTTGATGAGCAGACCAGCCCAATGGGAGTTTGTCAGGCCTGGGATCATTAGTGGGAATGTAAACCGTATAGGTGCTTTCAGCATCCCTAATAATATTTTACGTTTAGATTTACATTACCTTTACAATCTGAATGCATACTTAATGCATAGAAAAGATAGGCACCATCTTATTTTCTTTCAGATGGCATGGCATGTGTGGACTCAAATTGCGAGGGGAAGTGGACTCATTTTCAAACCCCGTATAATCTAAGAGCCACCAAGTACTCTCCAAACACCAAAGATAAACTTGAAAAGAAAGAGAACAAAGCAAATCAAAGCAAAGACATCAATCATGGTGATGCCCTTATTCTGTTTTTGATTGTAATATGAATTAATAGAATATGAATTCTGTTTTGCTCAGTGAAGATTTCTTTGAACATTGTCAGCAAAACAATGAGAGGGGATATAGTTGAAACTGTTTTAATGTCGACGTTTTAGCCCTAAAGTAGTCTCAATATGAACACTGTCAACAATATAGATGAGAAACCAATAGATATAAGCAAGCAACATTTAAAATGTCTCAAAGAACATAATGCCTCAGAAAAAGGCAGTTTGGTTCAATTCAATCTTGAAACTTGAAGCAAAAAAATTATTCAGCACAGAGGGGAGGTGGATTATCTAATACTGCAGAGCACAACAAATCAAATGATATTTAATCAAATCAAAGGTTATTCATCGTATACACAGGTAAACGGTGCAATTAAATACTTACTTGCGAGCTACCTCAACAGTGCAGTGGAAATAATATTTAAAAAAAATCTAAATAAGAGTAATGACAATAACACAAGTTAATACGTTTTAAACAAATATTAAAAAGTATACGGGTGGAAAATAACTGTTTTGGAGAAGCAGTATTGGACTGAAATCTTGTCTCTGTTGCTAGTGAAAACAGGGACCAAATTCAACTATTTATTGATCAATACATGTGTACATGTTACTGAACAAACATATCAGTTTAATAAGGAGTGAGAAAGATGTATTTTTATGTAAGGTTTTATTAAAGTTTTCTGAGAATGCCCTTACTCTGTAGGACCGATGAAGATGCCAAAAGGGGCTGAGAGTCAAACAAAACAAACGGTCACAAATATTGCTAAGGGCTAGTCAGACAGTTTTTCTAACTAGGGAAATATTAATATGCCTTGCCTAGAGTTTGGTAGGACCAAATGTATGTGTATAAACCAGGGTTTCGTGACCCTAAGTGGGCCCTGGGCATGTGAGAGGTGGGTCACGAGTTATGAGAATACATCTCTAATTACACATTATTTATTCATAATTTGGGTCGTTGGAGGACGATTTGGGTCACGGGAGGACGCTACATTTCTGATTTTGGTTTCAAGCTGAAAAAGTTTAAGAACCCCTGGTATAAAGCAATGATTTATATATACACTAGATGACTGACAGGGGGTGCCATTCATGCTGTTCACAGCGTGGTATCCAGGGCAAAAAAAATTGAAAGGTTGAGCCTCGCACATCAAAGCTCTTTACCCACTACAGTGTTTACTTTCTGCATCTATATCATATCACTGAGGCTACCTTTACATTATATTATGTGAGCTAAACATACAAATAAAAAATACAAAAATATGTAGACATTTTTTTCTTAAAGTATAATTTCTAGACAGTACTTAATGTTACTGTCCCCACTATGACAAAAATACTTAAATACTTGTAATTGTGTGCTTGAAACATTTAATTGAAATACTGTAGAATTCCATGTATTCCTATGGAGGACTGCTTCTTCTAAGGAGTATCAATATGGTCGACCAAGGACTTCAAAGCCTCTCATTGGCCAATATATAGCATCAGCAGTCTAGAGTTTATATACATCATTAGTATAAATACTAGAGGACTGACAGGGGCCGCTGTTTTGAAGCCACTACGCAGCCATTTTTGTATTCCTCCACCATTGTAAAAAAGGTATTTATTCATGTGTACATTAGTTTTGCAAACAACATTTTATTACAGACACCTTAATGCATACTTTGAACTTAACATAAACATTTTAATACAGAATATAAAACATCAAAATCCACAAAGAAATGGTTATTTGGACACAAAATCAACATTTTGCAATGGCCATCTCAGTCTCTGGACATGAAACCCATTGAAAACCTGTGGTTTGAATTTAAGAAGGTAGCCCATAAGCGCAGACAACGTATATCAAGGAAGGATCTGGAAGGATTCTGTATGTAGGAATGGTCTAAGATCCCTCCCAATGTGTTCTCCAACTCATAAAATATTTCTGAAAAAGGTTCAGTGCCGTTATCCTCGCAAGGTGAGGTATTGAAAGGTACTGAAAACGGGAGTGTCAATAATTTTGACCCCTACCTTTTTAATAAAGTATTACATGTTATTAAACAATCTTTCTCTGAATTAGTATAAAATAATATAATTTCCTAAATTTTCCAAGCATACAATATAACTCAGTATTTTAATTTGTTTATTTTATACTGTTATTGTTGCTCATTTTTATCAAGGGTGTCAATAATTTCAACCCCACCGTGCATCATTGGGTAGGACTTACTCAGGTGCTGAAAAGACAGAGCACTAATTAAACTGAAAAGCACACTCCGGTCAGAGGTATGACATGACTATTTTTCTATTCCATACGTCATTGTTAAGCAATGTCGTTATGGTTACTGTACCCATAGAGATCCTATTAATTTACTAATAATATAGTTTTACTGCTAATCATCCGGCAAATCCTTACAAAACTCAATATAGCTAAAATCTTATAGAACAAAAGATTACAAGCCATAAGCTGATAAGACAAATAGAATCTAACAAAAGATAACAGCCTCATTTGCAACTGTTTAAATATCAAAGCGGCTTGCTTGCAAAAAGATCTGGTGAATAATGTTTGTGTTAGTCTTTACACAGTATGGTTGCTATGGTGTTATGCTGCTTTGGTGTACTGCCAGCCTCCACATTTGTGTTGTGTGCAGTATATTGTATTATGTGGTTTATTTTGTGGTGGGAGTGTTGTGGGCAGGAGGGGATGGGGCGAAAGGAGAAAGAATGGCGTCAAAGGCTTATCTGCTTCTCCCATTTACAGACTGGAAATGCATGCAGCTGTTGTTTGTTTAAAGGAAGCAGTGTTGGGGTTATTTAAAATGTGTCAGTTTGGTCAAATGACATTTCCTCTGTGGTGATGTGTGGGAGTAAAAAAACAGTGCCAGCAGGACCAGAGTAGAAATAACCGATAAAAACAGGGATCTGCTGAGTCCCTCAGTAAATTTAATAAACATTAGACTGAAACTGAAAAAGGCTTGTTGTCAGAACAACAAAGGATGTCCAAACTGGATTAGGTGCTGGCCAGACAGGCAGTAGCAAGGCTGAGGTCTCAGGCCTGTCTTTACCATGATCCTACTGAGAAAGAAACAGAAGACAGGGTAGCTTTGTTTAGGCAGTGGCATGGCACCAGATAAGCTCTGGCCCAATCCTAATGTCAACCTTAAGTCCTCATGCCCTTTGCACTTTGGAGATCACATCTCACAGGAAAGCCTTGAGGAATATTGAATTTTCAGTTTACCTCTTGAATTAAATTGGAAATGGAATTGACCCAATCTGTAATGGAAGTGTTTATGCAGTATACATGATTCTATGTTGACACAGACAGAAGGCTACTTACTGCCTGCTGACACAGGTATAATTCAGACAACTGGAAGCCTCTCCTGTGAGGGAAGCCTACCAGGTTGTAGAAGGTTTTTTACAATACCCAAATTGCATTTTGTGTATTTTATTCAACAATGGGATAAGAGCCACTTTGTAAATACTAATGCAGGATAAATTTAATTAACCCATTGCATCTTATGATTGTCAGATTACTGTTTGTGTTATCTATTTGTAGTGGGAGTGGTGTTTGTAACTTTATGTTTATGTATCGTGATATTATTGATGTTCTGGGAATAATTGTTTTATAACAAACCATGTTTAACCTGAGTTCATGTTGAAATGACAGATTAGTCAAAATTATTCATATTACAGATTTCAATCAAATTGAAAGTAATCAGTGCAATTAATTGAATCTGTCTTGAAACATGAACATGGTAATTGTGATAATTGGTTGCTATGCTACATGTAAATTGATACTCCACCATGTGTTTTAAATGGTGCCTTGCATTGAAAATAGTCTATAAAGTGGGTGGAGGAACATTGCTTAATAAATGTATTTTGAAAATGCAGTGTAAGGTGTTCTGCACTCTTAAAGATCATATCGCATTTGGGTAAACAGCGCAACTGTTCACCACAGCGCCTGTTACTGTTTTTGTTGAGGAGAGTAACGTCCAGCAGAATGGTGCAAAGTATTATTGCAGTACATATTCTGCTGTTTATCCTGCATGCAATGACGTCAGAGTGGGGGAAAAAACTGTTTGTTTGCATTAACTTCTTTGTTGTAATATCCAAAAATGGATGTGGCAGTTTTACCAGGGTACTAGCTTTTAAAGCTGCAATCAGCAGTAGAAACAAGAGTTCTACATGCCCAGTTTCTGTAAAAATCTGAGGGATGGGGCTGGAGAAATGTAACCACTCTCAAATTCATAGACAGGGCTATGGATGCAAGGACTGACTGTCCATGATATAAAAATGATAGTTTTAACCATGTTTTGAGGTTATATAGTGTTAACATTTACTTTGTTTACAAACTTTGGAGTAAAACAAGTTAATATTTTGGGTTCTGATGGGGTACGACAGTTGAACTACGCTTTTGAGACATAAGTTATATTTTTGAAGAATGTACTCAAGTTGTTTGATTTATATTGCAACAGCGTTGTCATAATGCACCACAAGGCATACCGGATAAATTAAATGGCTGAATCTGTATTAATCTTTCTTTTTAGGTACATTTGCTAAAGTGTTGTGTAACAGTTGTTTACTAGTAAAGACATTCTGTACTGTATGTCAGCATACTTCTGTCAACGTCTTCATGTGAGTGCCTATGCATGACAAATGCTATTGCTGTTTTTGCAAACCTATTTTCTTTATCTGCTTTTGCCTTTTTCCTGTACAAGTTGCTCTGCCAAATATTTGGGATTTATTAGGATCCCCCGCTGCAAAAGCATCAGCTACTCTTCCTGGGGTCAACATGAAACATGACATAATACATAGTACAGAACATTATTAGTCAAGGACTGAAATACATAAATGTGAAACGTCACACATATCAGTAAATACACACAATATATAGGTCGAATACAGTGCAAATTGCAATACAACATATATAAAATAGCTGTGCTCTTCGCTGTCCCCTTTGTGCAGTAAGGTGTTCTTTTATCCGTTTTTTTTTTTTTTATTGGTTTTATTGCTAGCTTGAGTTACCTGGGGTGGCAGAGAGTTCCATGTAGTCATGGCTCTATTTAATACAGTGCGTTTCCCAGACTGTTCTGGACCTGGGAATGTTTTGTGTTGTACCGATGAGTGTCCGAACTGTGTGCCAACTGCTTGAACTGACAGTTCGGTACATTCAACACATCAATACCTACACAAAGACCAATAGTGATGCAGTCAGTCTCTCCTCAACGTTGAGCCATTCATGTTACTGACACTTTCCCTCCATGTACATCTAAGTGAGATATGTGCTGCTTTGTTTTGGACCAACTGCAATTTACCTACGTCCTCCTTTGCCACACATGACTACACAGCTGGACAGTCCAGGTGCGACAAAACTAGGGCCTGTAGGATGTGTCGGGTTGACTGAGATGTCAAGAAGGCAGAGCAATGCCCTATCATGGACAGACCTCTTCCCATTTTACCAACCATTGAGTCTATATGTTTTGAACATGACAGCTTCCTATCTGGGGTGACACAGCAGTTTAGTCTAAACAGCCACATTATTCAATAATAGATCTAAATAAGGTTTAGCATTGAGTGAGTGATTTGTCTCAAATGATGCTTTTAGTTTTTGAAATATTTATCACTAGCCTATTGCTAGTTACCCATTGTAAAACTGACTGGAGCTCTATGTTAAGTGTCTCAGTTATTTATTTTACTGTTTCAGCCGACGTACGCTGACGACTCAACAGTATACACATAGACAGACAGGCTTTATTCAAGGTTACTTTGTAAAAACAGAAAACAATAATTGCACTAGCCGGCTGCCCTGCAGTACACCACCATCAACTGAATTTGCATGAGAGAGTCTTCCATTAACAAAACCCTCTGTCTTCTATTAGATAGGTAACTCTCAATTCATAATAAGGCAGATGGGTTATGATTAATGACATCACAAGCTGCACTGAAGTCTAACAAAACAGCTCCCGTGATCTACTTACTTTCAATTTCTTTCAGTCATCAGTTATTTGTCAGTGGCGAGCATGTTGAGTGCCCTTCCCTATAAGCTCCCGAGTGGCGCAGCGGTCTAAGGCACTGTATCGCAGTGCTAGAGGCGTCACTACAGACCCGGGCTGTATCACAACCGGCCAAGATCGGGAGTCCCACATGCGTCGCCCGGTTTAGTGGAGGCTTGGCCTGGGTAGGCCGTCATTGTAAATAAGAATTTGTTATTAACTCACTTGCCTAATTAAATAAACAATAAGCATGCTGAAAGTCTTAGTTTTCTGTAAAATTTACTTTGTATTTGATCAAACACAATTTTCCCCAAAGTTTGCTTAGCACTTGTAAAAGTCTGATTGGTCAGCCTATTTTTGGGTAGCAGAATGACCTTTGCCTCCCTTCATGTCTGAGGGCACACGCTGTCTTCTTGGCCTAGAATTTCATTTAAAATCCTCCAGAGCTTTTTACTATATTTATTTATCTTTGTTCCATAGTTTCTTCTTATTTGATTTCTCAATTATCTCTATGTTTGCCAGTCTGCTGTGCTGTCAGACTTATTTGCAGTTCTAACAGTCAGTTTCTTTATGGGTGCATGCCTATCAGTAACCGGAAGAAGCAGTTTCATAAATAATTCAAGAGCAGCGTCCGGATGTTCCTCCATTACAGACCAACAAATATTATTTCACATCTTCGACAAAGGAATCATTGTAAAACCTCTCGTATGATTGTTTATACACAATTTTAATTGCAGTCTTTTGAACTTTGTTTTTTCTAGATTTGGCTATTATATTATGATGACATGACATAATACAGAACAGTGGTTCCCAAACCTTTTATAGTCCTGTACCCCTTCAAACATTCAACCTCCAACTGCGTACCCCTTATGCACCAGGGTCAGCGTACTCTCAAATGTTGTTTTTTTGCCATCATTGTAAGCCTGCCACACACACACTATACAATACATTTATTAAACATAAGAATGAGTGTGAGTTTTTGTCACAACCTGGCTCGTGGGAAGTGACAAAGCTCTTATAGGATCAGGGCCAGGACACAAATAATAATATTAGAATAATCAATAATTGTGCTCTTTATTTAGCCATCTTACATAATATACCTTATTTGTTAATCAAAAATTGTGAATAACTCACAACAGGTTAATGAGAAGAGTGTGCTTGAAAGGAAGCACATAACTTGTTCATATTAGAGAGTGTCTCAGTGTTTTTCCACACACAGTCTGCCTGGATTTAGTTTTCATGCTAGTGAGGGCTGAGAATCCACTCTCACATACTGAAGGTACAGGGTTGCAAAGGGCATCAGTGTCTTAACAGTGCGATTTGCCAAGGCAGGATACTCTGAGCGCAGCCCAATCTGGCAGTGGCTTCTGATTAAATTCTATTTTCACAGAACCGCTTGTTGCAATTTTGATGAGGCTCTTATGTTCAGATATCGGTAAGTGGACTGGAGGCAGGGCATGAAAGGGATAACGAATCCAGTTGTTTGTGTCATCAGTTTCGGGAAAGTACAGTTTCAGAAGTTTACATACACTTAGGTTGGAGTCATTAAAACTTATTTTTCAACCACTCCACAAATTTCTTGTTAACAAACTATAGTTTTGGCAAGTCGGTTAGGACAGCTATATCACATTTGACATTGTCCGTAAGCTTGATTTCATTTGCATTCAAAAAATCATTACAATGATGGAAAGACCTGTGTGTTGTCCCTGTTAATGCAGACAGAGAAGAGCTCCAACTTCTTAATCATAGCCTCAATTTTGTCACGCACATTGAATATAGTTGCGGAGAGTCCCTGTAATCCTAGATTCAGATCATTCAGGCGAAAAAACATCACCCAGATAGGCCAGTCGTGTGAGAAACTCGTCATCACGCAAGCGGTCAGAAAAGTGAAAATTATGGTCAGTAAAGAAAACTAAGCTTGTCTCTCAATTTAAAAAAAAGTGTCTACTTTGCCCCTTGATAACCAGCGGACTTCTATATGTTGTAAAAGCGTTACATGGTCGCTGCCCATATCACTGCATAGTGCAGAAAATACACGAGTTCAGGGGCCTTGCTTTAACAAAGTTAACCATTTTCACTGTAGTGTCCAAATGTCTTTCAAGCTGTCAGGCATTCCCTTGGCAGCAAGAGCCTCTCAGTGGATGCTGCAGTGTACCCAAGTGGCGTTTTTCAGCATCTGCTTGCACGCATACCACTCTACTATGTCTCCCTGTCATGGCTTTTGCGCCATCAGTACAGATACCAACACATCTTGACCACCAAAGTCCATTTGATGTCACAAAGCTGTCCAGTAGTTAAAAAATATCCTCTTATGTTGTTCTGGTTTCCAGTGGTTTGCAGAAGAGGATGTCTTCCTTATTTGATCCATAAACATAACGGACATATACCAAGAGCTGTGCTAGGCCCGCCACGTCTGTTGACTCATCCAGCTGTAATGCATATAATTCACTGGCTTATATGCGAAGCAGTAATTGTTTCAAAACATCTCCGGCCATGTCACTGATGCGTCGTGAAACAGTGTTGTTTGATGAAGGCATTGTCTGTATAATTTTTCTGGCCTTTTCCCCCAGCATTGTCCCAGCCATATCTGCGGCAGCAGGAAGAGTGAAGTCCTCCACAATAGTATGGGGCTTGCCTGTCCTAGCGACTCGGTAGCTCACCATATAAGATGCTTCTAGCCCCTTCTTATAAATGGTATCTGTTGCTTTTATACATGTCTTTTTACTCGAAAGTCGTCTTAATTCTCGCTCAAAAAACTCCTGTGGCTTATTTTTCAAGTTGTCATGTTTTGTTTCTAAATGTCTGTGCAAGACTGAATGTTTCATCGAGTTGTGAGATAGTACTTTCGCACATATAACACACTGTGGCTGAGGAAAGGGACTACTCCCAATATAAGTGAACCCCAAATCAATGTATTTCTCATTATATTTGCGCCTCTTCGATGGTCCAACGTCCCGGTCTGTTGTTCTGTGCTTTCCCGGGTAAGCGGGCAGTAGCTCTTCGGCTGCATCAGATTCACAACTGTCAGTGTTCATGCTAGCTGGGCTAGCAACAAATGTAGAATTTCTGATTCTAGCATTGGATGTGCTCGTGGAAGCAGAACAACTTGTGTCGTCGACAGGTGCAGGTGTAGTACTGCTGGTAGTAGCAGTACTACCAGTAGACCTGGTATGTGTCTCTATGGATGCAGGTCTTACTTTTTTTTAACCATTTATAAATTTTATAGCAAACGGAATGAGCAGCAGCTACGTTTGGCTACATACGGATCGTCAGTGGGATTCCCGCGAGAGAGTAACGGTTAACATGATTAGATGTTAATTATTTGACTAGGCTACCTGTATTTGACATTGTGTTGTTATTTCGCTGAACGCTAGATAGTTACATTTTATTTTGCCAGTGAAACGAGGCTACTCAGGCGAGGAAAACAACCTCCCCAAAATGTATAGCCCCGTTGGATATTATAAATGGACTGTTTGAAAATGTGAATCACATTTTTATTTGGCGTACCCCCGACGGCATTGCATTTACCCCAGTTAGGGAATACCCGATATAGAACATTAATAGACCATAACAGCTCAAGGACTGAACTACATCAATTAAAAAATAAATAACAAAAGGCACATGTAGCCTACATATCAATACCAATACATACACACAAACTATCTAGGTCAAATAGGGGAGAGGCGTTGTGCCATGAGGTGTTACTTTATCTGTTTTTGAAACCAGGTTTGCTATTAATTTGAGCAATATAAGATGGAACGGAGTTCCATGCATCAACGGCTCTTTATAATACTGTACGCTTTCTTTAATTTGTTCTGGATTTGGGGACTGTGAAAATACCCCTGGTGGCATGTCTGGTGGGGTAAGTGTGTGTGTTAGAGCTGTGTGTAATTAACGTTTCTTATAAAAAGAAGTGATGCAGTCAGTCTCTCCTCAACTCTTAGGCCAAGAGATAAAGAAAAAGCCATATCTCAGACTGGCCAATAAAAATAAAAGATTAAGATGTGTAAGAGAACACACTGGACAGAGGAACTCTGCCTAGAAGGCCAGCGTCCCGGAGTCGCCTCTTCACTGTTGACGTTGAGACTGGTGTTTTACGGGTACTATTTATTGAAGCTGCCAGTTGAGGACTTGTGAGGCATCGGTTTCTCAAACTAGACACTGTAATGTACTTGTCCTCTTGCTCAGTTGTGCACCTGGGCCTCCCACTCCTCTTTCTATTCTGGTTAGAGACAGTTTGCGCTGTTCTGTGAAGGGAGTAGTACACAGCGTTGTACAAGATCTTTTGTTTCTTGGCAATTTCTTGCATGGAATAGCCTTCATTTCTCAGAACAAGTGTAGACTGACAAGTTTCAGAAGAAAGTTCTTTGTTTCTGGCCAAACCCACAAATACTGATGCTCCAGATACTCAACTAGTCTAAAGGAGGCCAGTTTAATTGCTTCTTTAATCAGCACAACAGTTTTCAGCTGTGCTAACATAATTGTAAAATGGTTTTCTAACGATCAATTAGCCTTTTAAAATGATAAACTTGGATTAGCTAACACAATGTGCAATTGGAACACAGGAGTGATGGTTGCTGATAATGGGCCTCTGTACGTCTATGTAGATATTCCATAAAAAATCTGCCGTTTCCAGCTACAATAGTCATTTACAACATTAACAATGTCTACACTGTATTTCTGATCAATTTGATGTTATTTTAATGGACTTTTTTTCTCTTTAATTTCTTTAAAAACAAGGTAAATGTCTAAGTGACCCCAAACATTTGAACTTTTGAACATTATCCAACATTTCACACATTTAGTCCAAATACTGACTTTTAGCATTTGGTGGTCTATAGAAACTATCCTACGAGAATAGGCTTAAGGTGAGGCTATTGAACCTTACATGAGATCCTCTCTCAGCCTCTTCCATTTGCATTTCTATCTTTCCAATATATTCTATAACCATGTATAGCTACTAATGCATCATCAAATGAATGATCTACATGTGTTTGAGATTAACCTTGTTTCTCAGGCTACGTATGTTAATATGGGATTTTTTTTGTCCTTTTCTGGGTTGCTTGTTTGTTTTTAGTGCTATTCTGAGAGGTTGATCCAGGATAGACATGTCTGTGACATTTACATTTGAGTTAATGGTACTGAGTGGGCTGCCCACAGTCGGCTTCTTCTTAAAGCAGACGGTTTCATTGCAAATAGTGGAATTAAATTCTATGTACATATGATTATTGCAGATAATACCCTCAGAGCTAACTGTTAAAGGAACATAGATTAGGTTACTTACATTTAATGCACTTCTATTTCTCTTGGATATAATGTAATTTCCATGTCCTCTGTTGCTATTATGACAGGGAGGACTGGAGCACTAACAAAACCAGAGCGTCAGTCTCTTAAGCAGTTCGCTATGTTGATAAAGATAATCCTGGAACCACTGTAGTTAGGGTGAATCCCATCTCTTTTAAAGTGTTGGTTGCTCCCACAGAAAGTCAAAATTGTCACTAAAGGAGACATACCTGTCTTTGCAGAGTTTATTCAGAAACTCATTCCGAACCCCTTCTATAGCACGGTAGGGGGCCAGAGATGACTGTTCTCTTCCCTGTGCAAACTAGGCTGATCAAGAGAATGTTGTAGTCCTTAAGTTCCTCATCTTGCCGAAAGCAAATGTCATTAAATCCAACGTGAGTGACAATGGTGACAATATTAGAGTAGTTGGCTAGAACTTTAGGCAGGGGGAGTTGATGTCTTGGACATGGGTGCCTTGGTGACAGTGGACCTTGGTTGGCCCGACTTTGGTCGGCCCTTCAGAACTAAAATGCTGTGTGTCTGGGCTGAATCAAGGTACTTGGAAAGCACATCTTGTTTTTCCCGCAGCTGAGCTAGCAGCCAGAGAATTTCTTCCCTAAGCTGGTTGATGATGATGCATTTGGAATAGACAAAGAGTTTATGTTCATTTATCAGTTCCATCTTATTTTACTCATCTTGCGTAGATATCATCTCATACCTAGTGCGTTTGAGCCCAGATGTAGACACAAATACCACTGGTCTTTTGACTCTAGCAATGCTAGCGTTATCTTGCGCTGTTAGCATGATGGCTAACTGCTAACTATTGTGTTTTTTTAGCAGGAATCCTGGACACAAACTTGCGGTCCCAGACGAAAAAGCTAACCTCATTGCGAAATCCTTAGCTATCAAAACTTCCAATGGTTAAAGATGATGTTGTTATGATTAAAAACAATTTAAGGAAAACTACGTATACTGATCTGATAAATAAAGAAGTAAAAATAAAGAATGTTAGTAGCATGGCACACCTATATATGGGGAGTTTCTCCCATTCTTCTCTGCATTCGGAAAGTATTCAGACCACTTGACTTTTTCCACATTTTGTTATGTTATTTTTTTTCCTCATCAATCTATATATAATACCCCGCAATGACAAAGCAAAACCAAGTTTGTAGAAATGTTAACAGATTTATTACAAATAATGAACATAAAACCTTATTTACATAAGTATTCAGACTCTTTGTTCTGAGACTCTAAATTGAGCTCAGGTACATTCTGTTTCCATTGATCATCCTTGAGATGTTTCTACAACTTGATTAGGGTCCACCTGTGGTAAATTCAATTGATTGGACATGATTTGGAAAGGCACACACCTGTCTATATAAGGTCCCACAATTGACACTGCATGTCAGAGCAAAAACCAAGCCATGAGGTCGAAGGAATTGTCTGCAGAGTTCCTAGACAGGATTGTGTCGAGGCACAGATCTAGGGTACCGAAACATTTCTGCAACATTGAAGGTCTCCAAGAACACAGTGGCCTCCATCATTCTTAAATGGAAGAAGTTTGGAACCACCAAGACTCTTCCTAGAGCTGGCCACCTGGCCAAACTGAGCAATCGGTGGATAAGGGCCTTGGTCAGGGAGATGACCAAGAACCTGATGGTCACCAGGCTCTGGAGAGGGAACCCACACCCACTACCTGTCGTTCTGAGCGCATCTACATTCCCACGGGGATAAGGGACTGGCTGCTGACTTGGGCACACACAGCTGTCATCGCTGGACATCTCTCTGAAAAGTAATGGTGGCCGACCTTGGCGCAGGACGTTATTCTCTACAGCAACTCCTGTTCTGTGTGTGCGCCCAAATTATTGGTTATGTGTTTCATGTCCAGACGTTACTCTTGTTTTGTGTCGGTCCATGTTGCTTGTATGATTAAACTCACCACCTGCTTCTCGACTCCCAGTGTCACCGTTACAGAATACGGGCACACTACAGCAGGGAAACTCCGTCCCTTCTCCACAATTTTGGTGGTTGTGTATAGGTTCTCAAAATCCTGTTATCTCTCTGGTCTCCCTAATGCTCTCCAGGTTGCTGCGGCACTGTTCCAGCAGGTCTTACGGTGTTATGGCCTTCCAGAGGACATCATCCCAATACGTGGCCCCCAATTCACATCACAGGTATGGAGAGCCTTCATAGAGAACATCGGGGTCACAGTCAGCCTCACTTTCGGGTAAAGGCCTCAGTCTAACGGGCAGATGGAGAGGATGAACCAGGAGCTGGGGAGGTTCCTGAGGAGCCACTGCCAGGACCGGCAGGGGGAGTGGTCCCAATTCCTTCCCTGGGGGGAGTACGCCCAGAATTTGTTACGTCACTCATCCCGGGCCAGACCAAAGCTCCTGCGGTGGATGAGTGGTTCAGGCACGCAGAAGTGTGGAGCCATTTCCACATGAGACTCCAGCGGATTGCCACCTCAGGGAGGCTCCTGTGTTCCATCCTGGTGATCACGTCTGGCTCTCCACCAGGAACTGCCCACTCCTCCCTGCAAGAAGCTGAGCCCCTGGTTTGTGAGGCCGTTCAAGGTTCTCCGGAGGGTTAACGAGGAGATTACAGCTCCCAAGTGACTACCGTATCTCACCTTCCTTAGATGTCTCCCTTCTCAGGCCGGTGGTTCCTGAGGCTGTCCCCCACGACACCCCTCCACCTCCCCTGGACATCGAGGGAGGTCCCGCCTATGCAGTCAGATCCCTACTGGACTTCCGATGTCGTGGGGTCGGCTCCAGTACCTGGTGGACTGGGAGTGGTACGGTCGAGAGGAGTGGTGTTGAGTTCCGGTGGAGGACATCCAGGATCCCAACATCATCCATGATTGCCAACCAGCCCGCTCCTCGCCCTCGAGGCTGTCCCCCTGGCTGGCGTCGTCGGGGGGGGGGGGGGGGGGGGGTACTGTCACGTCTACTCCCCCTCTCCGGTGTTTGCCGTCGCCTGTTTACTAATCACTGGTTCTGACAAACATCATTACGCACACCTTCTGAGCATCATCATGAGACACATCTAGACTCTGTCATTTCACTGATTACCTCCCCTATAACTGTCACTCCCTTAGTTCTATTCCTCAGGCAGTATTGGTTAGGTGTCTCATGTCCAGACGCTACTCTTGTTTTGTATTATTAAACTCACCCCCTGCACCTGCTTCTCGACTCCCAGCGTCTCTGTTAGTTACTCCATAATACTAACATAAATAACAGAGTGAAAAGGAAGCCTGTACAGATTAAAATATTCAAACATGCGTCATGTTTGCTATAAGGCACTAAAGTAAAACTAAAGAAATGTAGCAAAGAAATTATCTTCATGGCCTCAATAGAAAGTTTTATGTTGGGGGCAAATCCAACACATCACTGAGTACCACTCTTCATATTTTCAAGCATGGTGGTGGCTGCATCATGTTATGGGTATGCTTGTCATCGGCAAGGACTAGTGAGTTTTTTTTTATTTTTTTTAATAAAAAGAAACGGAATAGAGCACAGGCAAAAAAAATAGAGGAAAACCTGGTTGTTTGCATTATAATAGACACTAGGAAACAAATTCACCTTTCAGCAGAACAATAACCTAAAACACAAGGCCAAATATACACAAGTTGCTTACCAAGACAATTCAATATTCCTGAGTGGCCTAGTTAGTTTTTTCTTAAATTGGCTTAAATCAATGGCAAGACTTGAAAATGGCTGTCTAGCAATGATCAACAATCAATTTGCCAAAGCTTATATTGTAAAATATTGTGCAAAGCTCTTAGACTTAGACCCAGAAAGACAACTGGAACCACTGCCAAAGGCGATTATAACATGTATTGACTCGGGGTTGAATACGTATCTAATAAAGATATAGTATATTAGTGTTAAGTTTGACTACTTGAATTTTTCTTTCACTTTGACATTACAGTATTTTGTGTAAATCATTAACCAAGAATTACAATTAAATCAATTTTAATCCCACTTACCAAAGACAAGAGTGGCAAGGAATGGAATGTTAGCTAAAAATAATGGTACTCAGACTAGGAGTGAATGCCAGGGAGAGAGATAAAGGTGGACCACAGTGATGAAGAGCAGTTTGAATCAATTCCAGGCAGGCAGAAGAATATACAGGATGTGCTAAAAGCAGCAGAATGTATCACAGACTTACATTGTCAGCTACCTGTAGGGACATGCCATCCGCTGAGGGCTTGCTGGCTGATTTCTGCAACCCTGTGTTTTTAACACTTTAGAAGGAACAACATGGTAGACTTACAGCATATGCCCAGAGCCGTGCCTTTTGTTCCAGTTATTTTCTACCCAGCAGGTTGATCATCCCACCTCAAAAGGCCATTATAGGGCCGATATAGCACCTTCTCACACCACGTGTGAATTAGTTGTCACATGTGTAGGCTATACCGTAATTATCTAACGTAAGGGTGGCTACTTTGAAGAATCTAAAATCTAATATGTATTTTGATTTGTTTAACACTTTGTTGGTTACTACATGATTCCATATGTGTTATTTCATAGTTTTGATGTCTTCACTATTATTCTACAATGTAGAAAATAGTAAAAAAAAGAAAAACCTTTGAATGAGTAGGTGTGTCCAAACTTTTGACTGGTACTGCACATGCGAGAGATCTATGAGAGATCTATGGAACACAGACAGTTGGGGGAAGAACAAGGACGCCATCATGAAGGACATTCAAAGAATCTGATATTACAAAGTGGATATTTGTAAAATCCGTCATGTGTTTTGTGTTCTTACAGGCCCACAATCACAATGTGGTTACTAAAATCCAATTTGGATATATTTAGTTGTTTTTGCTGCATAATATTTAAATGTCTGCTATATGCTATCTCCCGTCCGTATAAGCTAGTAGCATAGCTAGCCATATAGAAATCGGTGGTGGTACTTGAAGCCATTTTTAATAACGCAGTTGATTGGTAATGATGACATAAACATGTATTGGGGTTGACATCCATCATACTCCAATTTTTTACCCCAAAATAGTGTAATAAAAATATAAACAATAGCCTAAATGTAAGCTAATTTTGATGGGGGGCAATGAGGTGCTTATGAATATTTCCCCACGGGGGACGGGTGAGAGTGACGTTGCCATGGCATTTCCATTGTTTTGGTCGGGTTTGATTGATCTCTACCGAATCCATGCATAAAAGTGAGGTGTAGAATTAGTGATCTACTAATAGTATTCCTGCTTAATAACAGGTTTTGTGCGATCGAGATTTGCAGAGTTACGTCTTCCCTGGCTCAGGCAATCCTCCCTGCCAAGCATACGTGCGCACAACCTGACATTGATTTGTTGATTGGAGACAGCTTGTGTCAACTCCAGAACATTTCCTAGGATTTCCTACATGCAGTAAACCAAGAGCGGGATAATGCTGGAAATATCAGTAAAAGCACAGTGCAACCATTTCTGCGCCAAAAGGCAGGGCCCTATATCTGACTTACCTTAACAGTGCGTGTTTATAGTGCAGTTATTTATGTGGAGCTGGTTCAGTTGACCTTGGAGAGTATACCAGTTGTGCTATGAATCATCTACATACCACATGAGCTGTAGCCTAACGACCAGATATTGGCCTAAATATATGCCACTTAGCAGACACTTTTATCCACAGGTGGATATTTGATCCCTGGGGGAAATGAACCCTTGACCTTGATGTTACGTCTTATCATTTGTGAATGTGAATAATCAGAATCATCACTGTCTAACAGTAAAAACTTTCAAAGTATGAAATCATTTGAAATAATAATTCTTCCAATTATTACGTGATGGACTGCAAATGTTGATTTAATTGGTGGCTAAAAGGTTTATTGACCTTAGTCGATCTGCAAACACATAGCCTATTCGCTATACAAAGCTATACAAAAACGTTATACCCCTGAAAAGACGGAAATATGAGAAATAATTCACACTGACCTGTAGCATCAGAGACAGTTCAGTCAGTTGTAGTGATGAATTGAATAAAATCAACTCTTTACATAGATATCTCTTTTTTCTCAAATTGAATAGCGTTCACATTTGTATTCCTAGGCATTTCTAATCAAGCTATGCACAAACAGACGTCAATTAAGCACACAGATTATCATAATCACATGATCACTGGCTCCAGGTCATCTATAAGTCTTTGCTAGGTAAAGCCCCGCCTTATCTCAGCTCATTGGTCACCATAGCAGCACCTACCCGTAGCATGCGCTCCAGCAAGTATATTTCACTGGTCACCCCCAAAGCCAATTCTGCCTTTCCTCCCAGTTCTCTGCTGCCAATGACTGGAACGAACTGCAAAAATCACTGAAGCTGGAGACTCATATCTCCCTCACTAGTTTTAGGCACCAGCAGTCAGAGCAGCTCACAGATCACTGCACCTGTACATAGCCTATCTGTAAATAGCCCTTCCAACTACCTCATCCCCATACTGTTATCTATTTTATTTATTTTTGCTCCTTTGCACCTCAGTATCTCTACTTGTACACTCATCTCTGCACATCTATCACTCCAGTGTTTAATTGCTATATTGTAATTATTTTGCCACTATGGTCTATTTATTGCCTTACCTCCATTATCCTACCTCATTTGCACACACTGTATATATACTTTTTTCTACTGTATTATTGACTGTACGTTTGTTTATTCCATGTGAAACTCTGTGTTGTTGTTTGTGTTGCACTGCTTTGCTTTATCTTGGCCAGGTTGCAGTTGTAAATGAGAACTTGTTCTCAACTAGCCTACCTGGTTAAATAAAGGTGAAATATATATATATTTTTAATATCACATTCACATTAATTATTAGAATATTACTTACGCTTCTGAATTACTATCATTGATGTAGTGGTAAAAAAGGTAAGCTAAGAACTCCAGTGGACGATTGTGATAAGATGAACAACCACAGATATAAACAACAAGGTATAACATTTGTCAAATCAAATTTTATTTGTCACATATACATTGTTAGCAGATGTTAATGGGAGTGTAGCGAAATGCTTGTGCTTCTAGTTCTGACCATGCAGTAGTATCTAACAAGTAATCTAACAATTTCACAACAACTACCTTATACACACAAGTGTAAAGGAATGAATAAGAGTATGTACATATAAATATATGGATGAGCGATGGCCGAACGGCATATGCAAGATGCAGTAGATGGTATAGAGTACAGTATATACATATGAGATGAGTAATGTAAGATATGTAAACATTATATAAAGTGGCATTGTTTTAAGTGGCTAGTGATACATTTATTACATCAAATTTTTAATTATTAAAGTGGCTAGAGATTTGAGTCAGTATGTTGGCAGCAGCCACTCAATGTTAGTGATGGCTGTTTAACAGTCTGATGGCCTTGAGATAGAAGCTGTTTTTCAGTCTCTCTGTCCCAGCTTTGATGCACCTGTACTGACCTCGCCTTCTGGATGATAGCGGGGTGAACAGGCAGTGGCTCGGGTGGTTGTTGTCCTTGATGATCTTTTTGGCCTTCCTGTGACATTGACATCGCTGTTGCGCCTTCTTCACCACGCTGTCTGTTTGGGTGGACCATTTCAGTTTGTCCGCCGAGGACCTTAAAACTTTCCACCTTCTCCACTACTGTTCCGTCGATGTGGATAGGTGGGTGCTCCCTCTGCTGTTTCCTGAAGTCCACGATCATCTCCTTTGTTTTGTTGACGTTGAGTGAGAGGTTATTTTCCTGACACCACACTCCGAGGGCCCTCACCTCCTCCCTGTAGGCCATCTCGTCGTTGTTGGTAATCAAGCCTATCACTGTAGTGTCGTCTGCAAACTTGATGATTGAGTTGGAGGCGTGCTTGGCCACGCAGTCATGGGTGAACAGGGAGTACAGTAGAGGGCTGAGAACACACCCTTGTGGGGCCCCAGTGTTGAGGATCAGCGGGGTGGAGATGTTGTTTCCTACCCTCACCACCTGGGGGTGGCCCGTCAGGAAGTCCAGGACCCAGTTGAACAGGGCGGGGTCTCGAGCTTAATGACGAGTTTGGAGGGTACTATGGTGTTAAATGCTGAGCTGTAGTCGATGAACAGCATTCTTACATAGGTATTCCTCTTGTCCAGATGGGTTAGGGCAGTGTGCAGTGTGATTGCGATTGCGTCATCTGTGGACCTATTGGGAAGGTAAGCAAATTGGAGTGGGTCTTGGGTGTCAGGTAGGATGGAGGTGATATGGTCCTTGACTAGTCTCTCATAGCACTTCATGACGATGGTAGTGAGTGCTACGGGGCGATAGTCATTTAGCTCAGTTACCTTAGCTTTCTTGGGAACAGGAACAATGGTGGCCCTCTTGAAGCATGTGGGAACAGCAGACTGGGATAAGGATTGATTGAATATGTCCGTAAACACACCAGCCAGCTGGTCTGCGCATGCTCTGAGGACACGATGCCAGGGATGCCATCTGGGCCGGCAGCCTTGCGAGGGTTAACACGTTTAAATGTTTTACTCACGTTGGCTGCAGTGAAGGAGAGCCCGCAGGTTTTGGTAGTGGGCCGTGTCGGTGGCACTGTATTGTCCTCAAAGCGAACCTCAAAGTAGAACTGCATTGTTTGCATTTTCATTGCATTTTAACGTTTGCCTATGGGGAAGAATAGCCATGTGGATATGTTAAGATTAGCACAGATTTTCTAAGGGGACCCCACAATGGGCCCCGATCCCAAGTTTGGGAACCACTGTACTAACCTCTCTCTGCTTGATTCCTCTCTCCCTACCACAGCCTTACCACTGAGCGCCAGTGCGACACATCGCTGTCTGTCTCAGTAGCCTACTCTCTGTAAAGTAAAGTTATTATGAGAATTTAGTAGCTTATTTTTTTCTCCTGCTGAACAGCTGAGGTAGGCTCCGTTTAATGTTAGCTTGTTACTTCATCCTTCTAGCTGGCTAGGTAATAAATCTCTGCTACCTGCCCGAGCCCGACAGGCCCGACAATTCATTATACATCTGGTTAGGGCCGGGTAGGGCCTGTTTTTTCTTCAATAACTAGGGTGCCTTCAAGGCTTGGGTATCACTAAATTGATCACTAACATTTTGAAGCTGAGCCATTTGCTTGTGCTCTGCTGCTCAGTAGGCTACAGTCTGACTAAGATCATGACATGGTGCCAGAAGAACTTCAACCTTGTAAAATATAAGACAGGATAGATTATTTCACAGAAAATTTAGAGTGATGTAGTTAAAGCAGCGCTTAATTTGAGCCGATCCTGCCGGAACAGTATCTGCCACCTCTCCGTTTTGGACTGTTTTGTTCCGGAACCTCTCATGGCCTGACAATTTTAATTTTTTTTGCAATGTAAAAATTTTAGTTGACTGTTTGTTAAATCTTCGTTATTTTTCCACTGCACACGATACACAACATCCAGGATAAGTATTTAGCCGCTCTAGCATGGTGGTGGACAATGGTATTTCATATGGAAAGTATGCATATTTTCCCAGCTTTTTTCACAATTAAATAAAGATAAGGAGGAAATCGAAGCCAATGCCGCATGTTTTAGGTACAAACTGGTCCACGCGGGATACGAATATTGCTGGCTGCATTCAACGCATTTGAATGGTAAGATGAAAATGACTCAATATTGCCATCTGCTGGCCTTTGTAGTTATCTGCTGTACATTTACATTTTAGCAGACACTCTCATCCAGAGTGATTTACAGGAGCAATTAGGGTTAAGTGCCTTGCTCAAAGGCACATCAACAGATTTTTCACCTAGGCAGCCTGGTATTTTGAACCAGGGACCGTTTTGTTACTGGCCCAACACTCTTAACAGCTACCTGCCGTCCCCAGAACACCTACAAATACAGCTAAACAAATAAAATAACACTGTAGAAAGAAAGAATGAAAGAAAGAAAGAGTAATTGCTTAGCTCTGTCCTCCATAGCAGTACATGAATGAAAACCCAGTTCCCTCCCTCAGTCCTATTCAATGGACAGATTACAGCAGCAGCAAAGACAATGGACTTAATGCATTGAGTCTCCTGTCACGAACAAATGCCTGAATTACAATGATTGTCACAAATCAAACCGGACTGATTGGATAATGGCGGCATTGCTTCTACTCTGCCAATCAGTCTATTGTTTTGAGTGCCTCTTTGGGGGTAGGGACATTATCCTCGGCTACTTTGGTAGGGTACATAGAGGCTACTTGTTGATTGAATAATTTTATCATGTTATTATAATTTGCTTACTGGAAATCAGTTAGCACTGTTTGCCTAATTTGATATCCACCCCTCTCAACAGCTCTTCCAAAGCCTGTCCTCAGCCCCATCACCTCTCTTTTCAGAAAGTCCACAGTCTGTATTTGTTTACAGTCCTTTGTGTTGGTCCAAATCCCCAGCCACCTTGACATTCTGTACAGCATTGTTCCCCAATATGTTATCAAAGGGCCAAATTTGGCCCGCAAGTGATTTTATTTGGCCCCCAATGTTTTCATTGTTGGACATAAAACACTGTAAAATCACCAGGAAATCAGCTGCATGTGATTTTAATTTAGTAAATCTCTTCACAATTATTCCCATGCATAAATAGAGAGGCATATGTGATCATATCCCAATGTAATCAAGGTTTGAAATAATTCCGTTGTTAATTCTGTTTGGTATTCTTGCGGTGAATTCGCAGTGTAAAAATCAGCACACAGATTAATGTAATTGTGGACCCCTGCTGTACAGTATCTCTGATGACTCCTAAACAAAACCCTTGACAAACCATTTACATGTAAATGCATGTTAAAGGGTGACTGCACTTCATGATTTGGCCTCGTTTTAGATCAAATAAAGTAATAATCTAATTTCATTTATCACATGCTTCGTAAACCATAGGTGTAGACTAACAGTGAAATGCTGACTTACAGGTCATTTTCCAACAAGAAAATATATATATTTTGGAAATAGTGGCACAAGGCATAAATACACAGAATAATGAATAACAATAACGAGTTAAAATAACATGGCTATATACAGGGAGTACCAGTACTGAGTCAATGTGCAGGGGTATGAGGTAATTGAGGTAGCTATGTACATATAGGTAGGGATAAAGTGACTAGGTAACAGGATACAATGCATTCGGAAAGTACTCAGACCCCTTGACTCATTCCACATTTTGTTACGGTACAGCCTTATTCTAAAATTCATCAATTTACAACAATACCCCATAATAACAAAGCAAAAACATGTTTTTTAATATTTAGAAATGTATTCAAAATAAACAATTTAAATATCAGATTTACATAAGTATTCAGACCCTTTACTCAGTACTTTGTCTTCTTGGGTATGAAGCTACAAGCTTGGCACACCTGTACTTGGGGAGTTTCTCCCATTCTTCTCTTCAGATCTTCTCAAGCTCTGTCAGGTTGGATGGGTAGATGTTCGATCGGGTTCAAGTCCAGGCCCTGGCTGGGCCACTCAAGGACAATCAGAGACTTGTCCCGAAGCCACTCCTGTCTTGTCTTGGCTGTGTGCTTAGGATCGTTGTCCTGTTGGAAGGTGAACCTTCACCCAGGTCTGAGGTCCTGAGCGCTCTGAAGCAGGTTTTCATCAAGGATCTCTCTGTACTTTGCCCTGTTCATCTTTGCCTTGATCCTGACTAGTCTCCCAATCCCTGCCACTGAAAAACATCCCCACAGCATGATGCTGCCACCACCATGCTTCACTGTAGGGATGGTGCCAGTTTCCTCCAGACGTGACGCTTGGCATTCAGACCAAGAGTTCAATCTTGGTTTCATCAGACCAGAGAATCTTGTTCCTCATGGTCTGAGAGTCTAGGTGCCTTTTGGCAAACTCCAAGCGGGCTGTCATGTGCCTTTTACTGAGGAGTGGCTTCCATCTGGCCACTCTACCATAAAAGCCTGATTGTTTCAGAGTTCCTCTGTGGAGATGGGAAGACCTTCCAGACGGACAACCATCTCTGAAGCACTCTACCTCTGTCATTGACCATCGCGTTCTTGGTCACCTTCCTGACCAAGGCCCTTCTCCCCCGATTGCTCAGTTTGGCCGGGTGGCCAGCACTAGGAAGAGTTTTGGTGCTTCCAAACTTCTTCCATTTAAGAATGATGGAGGCCACTGTGTTCTTGGGGACCTTCAATGCTGAATAAATGTTTTGGTGCCCTTCCCCAGATCTGTGCCTCGACACAATTCTGTCTCAGCTCTACGGACAATTCCTTCAACCTAATGGCTTGGTTTTTGCTCTTACATGCACTGTCAACTGTGGGACCTTATATAGGCAGGTTTGTGCCTTTCCAAATCATATCCAGTCAATTGAATTGACCACAGGTGGAGTCCAAGTTGTAGAAACATCTCAAGGATGATCAATTGAAACTGGATGCACCTGAGCTCAATTTCGAGTCTCATAGAAAAGGGTCTGAATACTTATGTAAATAAGGTATTTCTGTTTATATTTTTTATAAATTTGCTAAAATCTCTAAAAACCTGCTTTGTCATTATGGTGTATTGTGTGTAGATTGATGAGGAAAAGTTTTTATTCAATCCATTATAGAATGAGGCTGTAATGTAAGAACATGTGGAAAAAGTCTTAATACTTTCTGAATGCACTGTAGATTATAGACAGTAGAAGCAGCAGCATAATGTGTGGTGAGTCTGAATGAGTGTGAGTGTGTATGTGACATCAGTGTGTGTGTGTGTGTGTGTGTGTGTGTGTGTGTGTGTGTGTGTGTGTGTGTGTGTGTGTGGTGTCAGTGTAAGTGTGTGTGAGTGTGTGGGTAGAGTCCAGTGTTTGTGCATAGAGTCAGTGCGGGTGAGTTTGTGCAAAAAAGTGTGTGTGTGTGTTGAGGTGTGTATGTGTGTGTTTGGGTGTAATTGTAAGTATGTGCTAGTGTGTAGAGTCCATAGTGTGTGATAAGAATCAGTGCAAGAGAGTTAGTGCAAAAAAGGGTCAATGCAGGTAGTCCGTGATAGGGGAGAGGCGTTGTGCCGTGAGGTGTTGTTTTATCTGTTTTTTTAAACCAGGTTGGCTATTCATTTGAGCAATATGATATGGAAGGGAGTTCCACGCAATAATGGCTCTATACAAAACTTAATTTGTTCTGGATTTGGGGACTGGGAAAAGACCCCTGGTGGAATGTCTGGTGGGGTAAGTGTGTGTGTCAGAGCTGTGTGTAAGTTGACTATGCAAACAATTTGGGATTTTAATGAATGTTTCTTATAAAAAGAAGAAGTGATGCAGTCACTCTCTCCTCAACTCTTAGCCAAGAGTGACTGGCATGTATAGTATTTATATTAGCCCTCTGACTACAGTGAAGAGCAGTGCCGCTCTTTTCTGGGCCAGCTGCTGCTTAACTAGGTCTTTCCTTTCAATAATCAAGATAAGACAAAACTAGAGCCTGCAGGAATTGCTTTTTGGAGTGTGGTATCAAAAAAGCAGATAATCTCTTTATACGGGCAGACCTCTCCCCATCTTTACAACCATTGAATCTAAATGTTTTGACCATGACCGTTTACAATCTAAGGAAACGCCAAGTAATTTAGTCTCCACAACTTGTTCAACAGCCACACCATTCATTACCAGATTCCGCTGAGGTCTAGAACTTAGGGAATGATTTGTACCAAATACAATGCTCTTAGTTTTAGAGATGTTCAGGACCAGTTTATTGCTGGCCACCCATTTCAAAACAGACTGCAACTCTTTGTTAAGGGTTTCAGTGACTTCATTAGCTGTGGTTTCTGATGCAGTGGGGCAAAAAAGTATTTAGTCAGCCACCAATTGTGCAAGTTCTCTCACTTAAAAAGATGAGAGAGGCCTGTAATTTTCATCATAGGTACACTTCAACTATGACAGACAAAATTAGGAAAAAAAATCCAGAAAATCACATTGTAGGATTTTTTATGAATTTATTTGCAAATTATGGTGGAAAATAAGTATTTGGTCAATAACAAAAGTTTATCTCAATACTTTGTTATATACCCTTTGTTGGCAATGACAGAGGTCAAACGTTTTCTGTAAGTCTTCACAAGGTTTTCACACACTGTTGCTGGTATTTTGGCCCATTCCTCCATGCAGATCTCCTCTAGAGCAGTGATGTTTTGGGGCTGTCGCTGGGCAACACGGACTTTCAACTCCCTCCAAAGATTTTCTATGGGGTTGAGATCTGGAGACTGGCTAGGCCACTCCAGGACCTTGAAATGCTTCTTACGAAGCCACTCCTTCGTTGCCCGGGCGGTGTGTTTGGGATNTATTTTGGTTTCATCTGACCATATGACATTCTCCCAATCCTCATCTGGATCATCCAAATGCTCTCTAGCAAACTTCAGACGGGCCTGAACATGTACTGGCTTAAGCAGGGGGACACGTCTGGCACTGCAGGATTTGAGTCCCTGGCGGCGTAGTGTGTTACTGATGGTAGGCTTTGTTACTTTGGTCCCAGCTCTCTGCAGGTCATTCACTAGGTCCCCCCGTGTGGTTCTGGGATTTTTGCTCACCGTTCTTGTGATCATTTTGACCCCACGGGGTGAGATCTTGCGTGGAGCCCCAGATCGAGGAAGATTATCAGTGGTCTTGTATGTCTTCCATTTCCTAATAATTGCTCCCACAGTTGATTTCTTCAAACCAAGCTGCTTACCTATTGCAGATTCAGTCTTCCCAACCTGGTGCAGGTCTACAATGTTGTTTCTGGTGTCCTTTGACAGCTCTTTGGTCTTGGCCATAGTGGAGTTTGGAGTGTGACTGTTTGAGGTTGTGGACAGGTGTCTTTTATACTGATAACAAGTTCAAACAGGTGCCATTAATACAGGTAACGAGTGGAGGACAGAGGAGCCTCTTAAAGAAGAAGTTACAGGTCTGAGAGAGCCAGAAATCTTGCTTGTTTGTATGTGACCAAATACTTATTTTCCACCATAATGTGCAAATAAATTCATTAAAAATCCTACAATGTGATTTTCTGGATTTTTTTTCCTCATTTTGTCTGTCATAGTTGAAGTGTACCTATGATGAAAATTACAGGCCTCTCTCATCTTTTTAAGTGAGAGAACTTGCACAATTGGTGGCTGACTAAATACTTTTTTCCCCCACTGTATATGGTTGAATCATCAGCATACACAGACACACATGCTTCGTTTAATGCCAGTTGTAGGTCATTGGTAAAAATAAAAAAGAGGGACTAGAGAGCTTCCCTGCGGTACACCACACTTTACATGTTTGACATTAGAGAAGCTTCCATTAAAGAAAACCCTTTGAGTTCTATTAGATAGATAGCTCCATAACACATGTGTTTTTTCAACAACAGGTGATGATCAATAATAGCAAAGGACATGTTGAGTGCCCTCCTCTATAAGCATGATGAAAGTCTGATGTATTTTTTTTTTACAGAGAAATAGCTTTGTATTTGGTCAAACACAATTTTTTCCAACAGTTTGCTAAGAGCTGGCAGCAAGCTTATAGTTCTGCTGTTAGAACCAGTAAAGGCAACTTTACCACTCTTGGGTAGCAAAATGACTTTGGCTTCCCTCCAGGCCTGAGGACAAATACTTTTCTCTAGGCTCAGATATGACAGATAGGAGTGGCTATAGAGTCAGCTACCATCTTCAGTAGCTTAATTTCATTTTAAGTGCTCCAAAGTTTATATCATTGATATTGGCTTCATAATACAGTTTCTTTTTCTTTTTGTTGAGTTTAGTCATCATCCACATGAGTCACAGCAAAATCTCGTATACACTATTTTAGGCCCAGCTTTTGGAACTTTGGCTTTCCTGGATGTAGCCACTATATTGTGATCACTGCATACAATGGGTACGGATACAGCTTTAGAACAACGTTCTACAGTATTAGTAAAAATGTGATCGATACATGTGGATGACCTTGTTCCTGTAGTATTTATAAACACCCTGGTAGGTTGATTAATAACCTGAACCATATTCCTCTTGAGCGGACAGCTTGATGAAAACCAGTCAATATTCAGGTCCATAAGAAAGTAGACCTCTCTGTTTACATCACATACACTATCAAGCATTTCATACATATTACTTAGAGCATTTCATACATAATGACTGTTAGAACTTGGTGGCCTATAGCAACACCCCAAAAGAAAAGGCTTTAGATGTGCCAAGTGAACCTGCAACCACAGCACTTCAATAACACTTGACATAAGATCTTCTCTAAGCATTACAGGGATATGGCTCTGAATATATACAGCAACACCTCCCCATAAGCATTTCTGTACTTTTATAGATGTTATATCCTTGTACTGCTATTGCTGTATCATCAAATGAGTTATCTAAGTGAGTCTCAGAAATGGCTAATATATGAATGTTATCTGATGTTTGCAAGTTCTTGATTTCATGAACATTATTTCCAAGGCTACATATGGGCTTTTTTCAGGCCTTTCCTGGGTAGCTTATGAGAGATCGACATAATATGGAAATGAGCAAACAAAGCAAGATAAATAAATATACATTCAGCAGTCCATTAATCAATTGGTGTGTGTGTGTTCTGCAGGGTTGAAGCCACGAACCCATAGGCTTGGCTCTCTCATCCCTTCCAGGCTTTTGGAAGGGAGAGTGGACAATGAGCCTGTCATAGTGGATGTAAGCAATGTCCCCACACGCTCTGGCAGCTTTCATGGCTGGGATAAGTTATTTCCTCCTCTGGTGCACAGCCTCAGGATGGTCCTCATTGAGGAAGATATATATTCCTCTCAAGTTCTGGGCTCTTTCCAGAATTGCTTCCTTGTCCTTGAACCTCAGCAACTTGACCACTATTGGCCTGGGCCTGTCACTTGGGCCGGTGGTGGGTTTTCCAATTCTGTGGGCACACTCCACCTCAATCTTCCTATGGTCAATCTTCAGTTTCTCTGAGATCGTTTCCCTTACTTTGTCGTCAGACTCCATCCAGGTCTCATGTGGAGATTCTGCAGTTCTGTCCATTAAAGTAGAGGGCTTTATGTTTCTAAAAAACATACCGCAATTGAAGATCAATTCACATTTAGATGGAGTATTTGGCTGTTTTGGCTGCCAGATCCATTTCACCTCTAAACAGAACATGTAAGGAGTAACGTTAGCGTCCTTTGGTCTACAGAATGTCACCTATTATTCAAGGGTATTTTCATACATACAGTATGTTTTACTGTTTAGAAATGAAAGCACATGATCTCAAATCCAAAATGCTGGAGTATAGAGCCATGGTAAAGGCTTTAGCTTCACTGTCCAAATAAATACGGAGGGGAGTGTACAGTAAATGGAACCAGGGGACGGTGTTTGAGTGGCAACTAATTTTTGGACAAGGCCAAACTGAGTTGTATTGAAGTAGCCTAGCTGGGAATCATTTGCTTGGCAGATCTGGATTTATGCTGTGACAGCTGGGATAAAAGGTAAATTAAAGAATTTTCAAACCCAGGGACTGCTGGATGACACATTAAGGCATTTAATTACCCAGTCTTCTGGAGTATAGAGACTAGAATATAAAAGGGACTTGGGTTGACATTCCTTCTATAGGACTAGAATTGCCACTTTCATGCTTCAGTGATCATAACTTGCATAAAGACCCTGAAACAGAATATTTTCTTCAGATAACATAGCCAAGACTGAAATGTGAGAAATATGCCTGCTGTAGAGATGGGCCCCATAGCTTTGAAATTCAGACCACCGAGCACAAGCCACCTGCAGCTCAGGCATGGCTTTCTTAATTATTCTACAGGCTTACAGGCATTCAGTCTTGATACCTCAGACTCCAAAGCACTTTATAATGAATAAATGATCTACCAGTGCAGTAAAATAATGTACAATGCCTTTGGAAAGTATTCACAACCCTTTTTCCACATTTTGTTGTGTTACAGCCTGAATTTAAAATTGATTAAATTCAGATTTTTTTTGTCACTGGTCTACACACAATACCCCATAATGTCAAAGCAGAATTACAGTACCAGTCAAAAGTTTAGACACACCTACTCATTCAAGGGTTTTTCTTTATTTTTACTATGTTCTACATTGTAGAATAATAGTGAAGATGTCAACACTATAAAATAACACATAAGGAATCATGTAGTAACCAAAAAAGTGTTAAACAAATCTAAATATATTTTATATTTGAGATTCTTCAAAGTAGCCACTCTTTGCCTTGATGACAGCTTTGCACACTCTTGGCATTCTCTCAACCAGCTTCATGAGGAATGCTTTTCCAACAGTCTTGAAGGAGTTCCCACATATGCAGAGACTTTGTTGGCTGCTTTTCCTTCACTCTGCGGTCCAACTCGGTCCATCCCAAACCATCTCAATTGGGTTGAGGTCGGGTGATTGTGGAGGCCTGGTCATCTGATGCAGCACTCCATCACTCTCCATCTTGGTCAAATAGCCCTTACACAGCCTGGAGGTGAGTCTTGGGTCATTGTCCTGTTGAGAAACAAATGATGATTCTCTGGTTAATCATAAGGCCTGACTTTAGATTAGGTGATGGAAATATAAGGACAATAGTCATATACGGTTCGAAAAAATGTCTGCTACATGCTAACTCCCATTTGTATATGCTGGTTGCATAGCTATCCATATAGAAATTTGTGTTTGCACTTGAAGCCGTTTGAAGTGTAATGCAGTTGATTGGTGACGATGACATGAACATGTGTTAGGGTTGAACTCTATAAAGTATCATACTCTTATTTTTACACCAAAATAGTGTAATACATGCAGTATACTGAACAAAAATATAAAAGGAACATGTAAAGTGTTAGTCTCATGTTTCTTGAGTTGAAATTAAAGATCCAAGACATTTTCCAAATGCACAAAAAGCTTATTTCTCTCCAATTTTGTAAACAAATGTGTTTACATTCCAACTAGTGAGCATTTCACCTTTGCCAAGATAATCCATCCACCTGACAGATATGGCATATCAAGAAGCTGATTGAACAGCATGATCATTACACTGGTGCATCTTGTGCTGGGGACAATAAAAGGGCTCTCTAAAATGTGCTGTTTTGTCACAACATAATGACACAGATGTCTCAAGTGTTGAGGGAGCATGCCATTGGCATGCTGACTGCAGGAATGTCCACTAGAGCTTATTTATTTAACCTTTATTTAACCAGGCAAATCATTTAAGAACAAATTCTTATTTACAATGACAGTCTACCCCAGCCAAACCCTATGAAACTGTGAGTTTGCACAACCAAATAATTTCTGCACAAACTGTCAGAAACCGTCTCAGGGTTGCTCATCTGCGTGCTCGTCGTCCTCACCAGGGTCTTGACCTGACTGCAGTTCGGCGTCATAACCAACTTCGATGGCCACTGGCAAGCTGGAGAAGTGTGCTCTCCATGAATTAATCACGGTTTCAACTGTACCAGGCAGATGACAGACAGCGTGTATGGTGTTGTGTGGGCAAACGGTTTGCTGATGGCAACGTGTGAACAGAGTGCCCATGGTGGCGTTGGGGTTATGGTAAGGGCAGGCATAAGCTACGGACAACAAACACAAATGCATTGTATTGATGGCAATTTGAATGCACAGAGATACTGTGACGAGATCCTGAGGCCCATTGTTGTGTTATTCCACCGCCGTCACGTTTCAGCATGATAATGCATGGCCCCATGTCGCAAAGATCTGTACACAATTCCTGGAAGCTGAAAATATCCTGGTTCTTCGATGGCCTGCATACTCACCAGACATGTAACCAATTGATCATGTTTGGGATGCTCTGGGTCGACATGTACGACAGCGTGTTCCAGTTCCCACCAATATCCAGCAACTTTTCACAGCCATTGAAGAGGACTGGGACAACATTCCACAGGCCACAGTCAATAGCCGGATCAATCATACACAAAGGAGATGTGTCGCACTGCAAATGGTGGACACACCAGATACTGACTGGTTTTCTGATCCACGCCCCTACCTTTTTTTAAAGATATCTGTGACCAACAAATACATATCTGTATTCCCAGTCATGTGAAATCTATAGATTAGGGCCACATTTATTTATTTCAATTGCCTGATTTCTTTTCATTAACCGTAACTCAGTAAAATCTTTTAAATTGTTGCATATTGCGCTTATATTATTGTTCAGTGTATATAAACAATAGCCTATGTGTAGGTTAATTTTGATGGAGGGAAATGAGGACACTGAATTTTTCACCCACTAGGGGACTTGTGAGTGGAGTTGCCATGGTATTACCATTGTTTTGGTTGAGTTCTATTGATGTCTCTACCACATCTACATCCTATTTCTATCTGAATGTTCCAAAACGTTGTGTCCTAATAAATAGGTGAAAATAAATGGATAACACATTTTCCATTAATTTGTCTTCCATTATCACAGAAAAATTAACACAAAATCTAGCCTACACTAGCCTAAGAGTTAATTGTTAAATTCCTATTTTATTTTGCATGGTGCATGTATTGGTCCAGTTATGAGTAATATTCTTTGATGAAACCACACCAGGGATAGTATGGTGTGTAGTAAAACCTACTATGGGGTTGAGTGTGCAGTGGACACAACACAGACAACAAAGTTTGCAGTTTATTACACACAGAGCAGAGCGCAATAACTGGCTTTGACAGTAACACAGGCCCATATGTTTATGTTAGTTTCTCAACCCATTTGATTTTGCTACACAACCCATGTCATTAAGGTATTTATACAGCCCATATAAATATACTAGTTCTACCTAAACGCTCTCCCTACCTGTCAATTTCTATCACACCGTCCTCTACTTGCAACCCTAACACCTATACACTCAAAGAAAATAACAAACTAAACAAAAAGGGAAAAAAAGAATAGCACTTCAAATATTAGATGTTGAATATCTGTCACGCCTACTCTCTCTCCCGCTCCGGCGCTCGACGTCGCCGGTTTTCTAACTACCGGTTCTGGCAACCCATCATTACGCACACCTGCGCCCCATCATTATGCACACCAGGACTTCATCACTACCTTGATTACTTCCCCTTCCTCTGTAGCCTCACTCATCAGGCAGTATTAGTTATGTTTTCTTGTCCAGAAGCTTCTCTTGTTTTGTATCTCTCCATGTTCGTTATTATTACACTCACCAACTGCACCTGCTTCCTGACTCCCTGCATCTCCGTTACAGAATACTGCCTCAACAAATGGAAGCAGCAGGTAATCAAGACATGTCCCAGATGGTCGGCGAACAGGGACACCTACTTCGCCAACACCACCACCAACTGGCGCAACTGGGGACGGCTATGGATGAGGTCCTCCACGTTATTCAACGTCTTGACATTACTCGAGGATCGTCACCTCCAGCTAGCAGAGGATTCTCTACCACTAGTCAACCCATTGAGCCAGCACCCCAACCCATCCAGCAGTCTGCTCAGGTCAGCGGTGCCCGTTTGTCCCTCCCGGGCAAATATGACAGGACTCCATCTAAATGTCGTGGCTTCCTACTCGTGCTCCCTCTATTTTGCCCATCAGATGGGAGCACCTACCACGGAGAGGTACAAGGTTGTCATGGTTATTTCCCTGCTGGGTTCCTATGAGAGGTTCATGGCGTTGTTCAGGGGGGTCTTCGATCATCCACAGGAGGGCAGAGAGCGTGGTGAATGCGTATTCCAACTACAGCAGGAAGACCAGACTGCTGCAGAGTACGCCCTCACCTTCCGGACAGTGGCAGCATCCAGCGGGTGTAATGAGCCGGCGCTCCGCACCTTCTTCAGAAGAGGCCTGCGCGAAGAGGTCCAGACAGAGTTGGCGTGCCGAGACGACACCCTCTCCTTGGACACACTCATCGTGATGGCCATCCATCTGGATAACCTTCTAACAGATGAGGCTCTGTCCCTATTGCGGTCAGGAGTGACACCAGCTTCAACGGTGTCCAGTACGTTCCAACCCGGGGTCTGCGAAAGCAGAGGGACGATCCCGTGATCATCCGTCTCCTGGGTTTGGCGTGAGTATTCCACCATCATCATTTTCCGCCAAACCCTTTTTAGTATCAATATCACTAGCTGGCTGTCCCTCATATTCTGTATCTACTGCTCTAGTGGACTCCGGTGCCACAGGGAATTTCGTTGATCAGGCCCTTGCCTCTTCACTGAACATCCTCTCATACCCGCTCTCCTCTCCATTTCCGGTTCAAGCCTTGGATGGTCGACCACTGGGATCTGGGAATGTCACACACATCAAAGCACCACTCACCCTCACTGTGGGACCTATGCTCCAGGAAAGCCTTCCCTTCCTTATCATCACTGTACCCATGCACAAAGTCATCCTCAGCCTCCCGTGGCTTCAACGTCCTAACCCCACCATCTCCTGGTCGAGGATGAGAATCACCGCCTGGGCAGCAGGATGCCGAAGGACCTTCTTTCCCTTTCCCTTTCCCTTGTGGTTCCACGTCTGTTGAGAGTCCGGGTAGCACACACCAGCCTCCAGCCTATCCCTCCCTTTTCACTTATCAGCCCCGTGTTTTGGGACAGAGATGTGGACATCCACCAGACTCTGGAGAGGGAACCCGAACCCGCTGCCTGTCCTCCTGAACATACAGTGGGGAAAAAAAGTATTTAGTCAGCCACCAATTGTGCAAGTTCTCTCACTTAAAAAGATGAGAGAGGCCTGTAATTTTCATCATACGTACACTTCAACTATGACAGACAAAATTAGGAAAAAAAATCCAGAAAATCACATTGTAGGATTTTTAATGAATTTATTTGCAAATTATGGTGGAAAATAAGTATTTGGTCAATAACAAAAGTTTATCTCAATACTTTGTTATATACCCTTTGTTGGCAATGACAGAGGTCAAACGTTTTCTGTAAGTCTTCACAAGGTTTTCACACACTGTTGCTGGTATTTTGGCCCATTCCTCCATGCAGATCTCCTCTAGAGCAGTGATGTTTTGGGGCTGTCGCTGGGCAACACGGACTTTCAACTCCCTCTAAAGATTTTCTATGGGGTTGAGATCTGGAGACTGGCTAGGCCACTCCAGGACCTTGAAATGCTTCTTACGAAGCCACTCCTTCGTTTCCCGGGCAGTGTGTTTGGGATTATTGTCATGCTGAAAGACCCAGCCACGTTTCATCTTCAATGCACTTGCTGATGGAAGGAGGTTTTCACTCAAACTCTCACGATACATGGCCCCATTCATTCTTTCCTTTACACAGATCAGTCGTCCTGGTCCCTTTGCAGAAAAACAGCCCCAAAGCATGATGTTTCCACCCCCATGCTTCACAGTAGGTATGGTGTTCTTTGTCCTCCAAACACGACGAGTTGAGTTTTTACCAAAAAGTTATATTTTGGTTTCATCTGACCATATGACATTCTCCCAATCCTCATCTGGATCATCCAAATGCTCTCTAGCAAACTTCAGACGGGCCTGAACATGTACTGGCTTAAGCAGGGGGACACGTCTGTCACTGCAGGATTTGAGTCCCTGGCGGCGTAGTGTGTTACTGATGGTAGGCTTTGTTACTTTGGTCCCAGCTCTCTGCAGGTCATTCACTAGGTCCCCCCGTGTGGTTCTGGGATTTTTGCTCACCGTTCTTGTGATCATTTTGACCCCACGGGGTGAGATCTTGCGTGGAGCCCCAGATCGAGGAAGATTATCAGTGGTCTTGTATGTCTTCCATTTCCTAATAATTGCTCCCACAGTTGATTTCTTCAAACCAAGCTGCTTACCTATTGCANGCAACAGTGTGTGAAAACCTTGTGAAGACTTACAGAAAACGTTTGACCTCTGTCATTGCCAACAAAGGGTATATAACAAAGTATTGAGATAAACTTTTGTTATTGACCAAATACTTATTTTCCACCATAATTTGCAAATAAATTCATAAAAAATCCTACAATGTGATTTTCTGGATTTTTTTTCTTCATTTTGTCTGTCATAGTTGAAGTGTACCTATGATGAAAATTACAGGCCTCTCTCATCTTTTTAAGTGAGAGAACTTGCACAATTGGTGGCTGACTAAATACTTTTTTTCCCCACTGTATCTACATCTCCTCGGAGGTAAGAGATAGGCTGTTGACCTGGGTGCACACATCACTCATCGCTGGACACCTAGGTATCACTCACACCATTAACTCCATCTCTGAGAAATACTGGTGGCCCACCTTGGCGCAGGACGTGGCTCACTATATCAACTCATGCTTAGTATGTGCCCCCCCAAAAATCCCCTCGGCACGCTCCAGCAGGGAAGCTCCTTCCCTTCCTGTCACCACCATTCTGAGGGTTGTGGACAGATTCTCAAAATCATGCTGTTTTATTCCTCTCTCTGGTCTCCCTACCGCTCTCCAGGTGACTGAGGCACTGTTTCAGCAGGTATTCCGGTACTATGGCCTTCCGGAGGACATAGTCTCTGACCGTGGCCCCTAATTCATGTCACGGGTATGGAAGGCATTCACGGAGATACTGGGGGTCACGGTCAGTCTCACTTCCAGGAACCGGCCTCAGTCCAACGAGCAGGTGGAGAGGATGAACCAGGAGCTGGGGAGATTCTTCAGGAGTCACTGCCAGGACCGGCAGGGGGATTGGGCCCGATTCCTTCCCTGGGAAGAGTACACCCAGAATTCATTACATCACACTGACTCCCTTCGAGTGTGTCCTGGGTTATCAGTCAGTCCTGGCTCCATGGATTCCGAGCCAGACCAGAGGGTTTGGAGTGATGCCCACGTGAGGCTCCAGCGTGCCGCCCACTGCCAGAAGGAGCTGGCTGATCGCCACCGCAGTCAGGCGCCCTGTTCAATCCTGGTGATCGCATCTGGCTCTCCACCAAGAACCTTGTTTTTTCCCATCAGGCGTTATTGTCTCTGTTTCCATGTTCAGACGCATTCCTTTTTTTTATCGTTACGTGTTAGTTTATATTCAACTCTCCAACTGCTCCTGCTTCCTGACTCCCTGCGTCTACATTACAATGGGGAGGTGTTGCTGTATATATTCAGAACCATATATCCCTGTAATGCTTAGAGAAGATCTTATGTCAAGTGTTATTGAAGTGTTGTGGTTGCAGGTTCACCTGTCACATCTAAAGCCTTTTCTTTTGGGGTGTTGCTATAGGCCACCAAGTACTAACAGTTAGTATCTAAAAAGTATGTGTGAAATGTTTGATAGTGTATGTGATGTAAACAAAGAGATCTACTTTCTTGGGGACCAGAATATTGACTGGTTTTCGTAAAACTGTCCTCTCAAGAGCAAGCTTCTCACTGTAACCAGTGTCTGTAACCCTACCAGGGTGTTTACAAACACTACAGGAACAACATCATCCACATATATTGATCACATTTTTACTAATACTGTAGAACATTGTTTTAAATATGTATCCATACCCATTGGATGCAGTGATCACAATATAGTGGCTACATCCAGGAAAGCCAAAGTTCCAAATTCTGGGCCTAAAAAAGTGTATAAAAGATCATACAAAAGATGTTCCTTTGACTCTTATGTGGATGATGTTAAACATATTTGTTGGTCTGAGCATCCAGACGCTACACTTGATGAATTTATGAAATTGCTTAGAACTGTTAAGGCTCCATGGATTGATGACAAATTAAATTCCATGTTTGTTATTAAATTTGTTCTTGTTTAATTTTTGTATTTTAACCCCCTTTTTCTCCCCAATTTCGATCTTGTGTCATCGCTGCAACTCCCCAACTGGCTCGGTAGAGGTAAAGGTAGGAGTGATGCGTCCTCCGAAACACGACCCGCCTAACCGCGCTCCTTAACACCCGCCAGCTTAACCCGAAAGCCAGCCGCACCAATATGTCGGAGGAAACACTGTTCAAATGGTGACCGGGGTCAGCCTGCAGGCACCCGGCCCGGCACAAGGAGTCACTTTATTATGGACAGACCCCCCCCAGTTTACAATCCAGGGTTAATCCAAACAGTTTAGTCAACTTGCTAAATTTCCACATTATTGAATACAAGTTTTAGTTGAGGTTTAGGGTTTAGTGAATGATTTGTCCCAAATACAATGCTTTTAGTTTTGAAATATTTAGGACTAACTTATTCCTTTCCTTATAATTGTATATACTTACTTTATGTGGCCAACTGCAATAACTACGGAAATAGGTAACAACTGTGCAAGTTGTTTTTGCAGATTTCAAGTTGTAGACTGTAGGGGGAGAGAGGGGGAGAAGTTTCAATGTATGGAATCACTTGGGAAATGTTGGATTTTAGGTAGTTTCTTCAGACAATGTCCAAGCTATACTACAGGCAACAATACTTTCTGCTATAACTGCATACTTCGGGGCACAAAGTAACAACTAAATAACAAAAATTATAAACTCCTTAGAATTCAATGTGCTAATGCTTGGTTAATGCATCCACATGTCTAGGAAGTTTTGCGTAAATCCATAAACAATTAGCTGTTTTATTGAAAAATATATATATTTCAGGCCGAATTCTAAATATTCTTGCCGCCTCTCTATTTGTCTAGTCATATATTATTTTATCAGAAAGGAGCAGTCTTTTGATATGTATAGTTGATGATAATAATTAATTGTTGTATTTTCTCACAAGTCTCAGATTAGAGACTACATACAGTGCCTTCAGAAAGTATTCACACCCCTTGACTTTTTACACATTTTGTTGTTAGAGCCTGAATTTAAAATTGATTACATTTAGATTTTGTGTCACAGTGTCACACCAGCTTTCGCTTTGCTCCCCCTCCTGCCCAGCTCAGGCGTTCGGCACCCTTCACTCATCAACCCTGGACTTGTCTCCTCATCATTACACACACCTGGTTCTAATCCCCACTCTATCACTGTATATATACTCCCTCTGCCATTTGTCTTTGTTTTTCTGAGAGGAATCTCTCCTACTATTTCCTGAGTACTTTATATTTTTCACTTTGGGTGCACCCTGTGCCTTTTTGTTTATGGAGATATATTTTGAGCACAACAGCGTTTGGGTTTCGTCCCGTTTTGAACTATGGTGCTTAAATAAATTCAGTAGTTCTAAACCTGCGACTGCCACCTGCCTACTCCTCTCTACACCAGTGACACACAAATCTAGACACAATACCCCATAATGTCAGTGGAATTATATATTCTTACACATTAATAAAAAGTGAAAAGTTGAAATGTCAAGTATTCAACCCCTTTGTTATTGCAAGCCTAAATAACTTCAGGAGTAAAAATGTCCTTAACAAGTCAGATAATAAGTTGTGTGCAATAATAGTGTTTAACGTGAGTTTTGAATGAGTACCCCATCTCTGTACCCCAAACATACAGTTATCGGATGTGTGTGTTCAGACAGCAGGCCTTTGCTGACATGGCTACACTAGTTGTCATAGTAACGACAGGTGTGTGCGGCATACAGTGGTGTACGCAGTGGTGTAGGCTGATAGGTGATGCTCCTGCTTCCTATCACACAGAAGTTGTTATGAACCAAGCTAAGGTTACAGCAGTGACTGCCATGGAAGTGTCCCAGTTGCTTTGAATGTTCAAAATCATAGTGTAAGAACACTTTTAAAGCCTCAAAGGATAAGATTATCCAACTTTCAATACAAGCCCTTTTGGGATAACCACAGCAGTCAACTAGCTGTTTAGCTTTCTAGTACATTCAATAATTTGTTTCTAAACAATTAACAAGTTATTTAGCTACCACATTAGCGATATACTTCAAAGCAGGATCAAGGAGTTAGCCAGCTAACTTGCCTGAATATTCTGACAAATTCTTTGTTTTTAGAAATATAAGCTTGAAATGGGCATGGTCTAATTGACAACAATTTCTTCAAGTGCAGTCGCAAAAGCCATCAAGCGCTATGATGAAACTGGCTCTCATGAGGACCGCCACGGGAAAGGAAGACGAGGAGTTACCTCTGCTGCAGAGGATAAGTTCATTACAATTAACTGCACCTCAGATTGCAGCCCAAATAAATGCTTCAGAGTTTAAGTAACAGACACATCTCAACATCAACTGTTCAGAGGAGACTGCTTGAATCAGACCTGCTGCAAAGAAACCACTACGAAAGGACACCAATAAGAAGAAGAGACTTGCTTGGGCCAAGAAACACAAGCAATGGACATTAGACCGGTGGAAATCTGTCTTTTGGTCTGATGAGTCCAAATTTGAGATTTTTGGATCCAACCACCGTGTCTTTGTGAGACACAGAGTAGGTGAACAGATGATCTCCGCATGTGTGGTTCCCACCTTCAAGCATGTAGGAGGAGGTGTGATGGTGTGGGGGTGCTTTGCTGGTGACACTGTCTGTGATTTAGTTAGAATTCAAGGCACACTTAACCAGCATGGCTACCACAGCACGGTAACACCACGGTAAGCCATCTCATCTGGTTTGCACTTAGTGGAACTATCATTTGTTTTTGAAAAGGACAATGACCCAAAACACATCTCCAGGCTGTGTAAGGGCTATTTGACCAAGAAGGAGAGTGATAGAGTGTTGCATCAGATGGCCTGGCCTCCATAATCACCCGACCTCAACCAAATTGAGATGGTTTGGGATAACTTGGACCGCAGAGTGAAGGTAAAGCAGCCAACAAGTGCTCAATATATGTGGGAATTCCTTCAAGACTGTTGGAAAAGCATACCGGATGAAGCTGAGTGAGAGAATGCCAAGCGTGTGCAAAGCTGTCATCAAGGCACACCGTGGCTACTTTGAAGAATATATTTAATATATAATATAAAAATATATTTTAATTAGTTAAACAATTTTTGGGTTACTACATGATTCAATATGTGTTATTTCATCATGTTGATGTCTTCCCTATTATTCTACAATGTAGAAATAATAAAAATTAAGAAAAACACTTGAATGAGTAGGTGTGTCCAAACTTTTGACTGCTACTGTATATATCCGATTCCATGTGTATTGTGGCTGTTCAGACCGCAAGAAAAATAACAGATAAAAAAAAGGCCAGTATAAACAAGGCTTTAGACAGGTTTTTTCCCCCACCAATTGGTATTTTTAACAATCACATCAAATCTTTTCACATCAGATCTTTTTCAGAGCTGATCTGATACAGTTGAAGCCCGGAGGTTTACATACACCTTAGCCAAATACATTTAAACTCAGTTTTTGTTTTACAATTCCTGACATTTAATCCTAGTAAAAGTTCCCTGTCTTAGGTCAGTTAGGATCACCACTTTATTTTAAGATTGTGAAATGTCAGAATAATAGTAGAGAGAATGATTTATTTCAGCCTTTCATCACATTCCCAGTGGGTCAGAAGTTTACATACACTCAATTAGTATTTGGTAGGATCGCCTTTAAATTGTTGAACTTGGGTCAAACGTTTCGGGTAGCCTTCCACAAGCTTCCCACAATAAGTTGGGTGAATTTTGGCCCATTCCTCCTGACAGAGCTGGTGTAACTGAGTCAGGTTTGTAGGCCTCCTTGCTCGCACACGCTTTTTCAGTTCTGCCCACACATTTTCTATAGGATTGAGGCCAGGGCTTTGTGATGGCCACTCCAGTACTTTGACTTTGTTGTCCTTAAGCAATTTCCCACAACTTTGGAAGTATGCTTGGGGTCATTGTCAATTTGGTAGACCAATTTGTGACCAAGCTTGAACTTCCTGACTGATGTCTTGAGATGTTGTTTCAATATATCCACATAATTTTCCTGCCTCATGATGCCATCTATTTTGTGAAGTGCACCAGTCCCTCCTGCAGCAAAGCAGCCCCACAACATGATGCTGCCACCCCCGTTCTTCACGGTTGGGAAGGTGTTCTTAGGCTTGCAATCCTCCCCCTTTTTCCTCCAAACATAACGATGGTCATTATGGCCAAACAGTTCTATTTTTGTTTCATCAGACCAGAGGACATTTCTCCAAAAAGTACGATCTTTGTCCCCATGTGCAGTTGCAAACCCTAGTGTCAACATTTGGCCGGGTGGTTTCTGGGTTTTGACCACTAGAGGCTCCCATTGTGTTTTTTGTCTGATCCTTTCTTTTCTTTTTCCCTTGTTTCCAGTTATTAATTGCACCTGTGCCTCGTTTCCCTTGTATGTATTTAAACCCTTAGTTTCCCTTAGTTCTTTGCTCTGTGTTTGAATGTTAGCACCCTGCCTCAGTGAAGCTGTGTATGTTTTCTGCTCCAGTTAGACTCTTTTGTGGAACTTTGTTTTGGGTATCGTTTTTTCTTGGATTATTCTTTTGAGACTACTTTTTGTGGAACTTTGTTTTGGGTATTGTTCTTTTTTGGATTACTCTTTTGAGACTATTTCTGGCTGTTCCTTCTTTCTATGTGGATTTACCTTTTGTCTTGGTGGATTATTTTTTGCCTGAAGTTCTTTCAATTTTTTGTCATTATTAAATACACCATCTCGACTACGGCTGTGTCTGCCTCATCTTCTGGGTTCTGCCGACTACTTGTGGCTCAGGGTGCTAAGTGACTGGTTCTCTCACCGGAGACCCGAGTTCGTTACCGGGTCCTGACAGAAACACAGAGCCAAGAACATGAACCCAGAGGCAGCCAGTATCCAGGAGTTTGTTGCCACGCTGTCCCACCATGAGGGGACTGTCCAACGCCACGAAGCCGCCCTGGTTCAGCAAGAGGCCTTGATGGTTAGACATTCTCAACTTCTGTCGGAAATGCTCACTTCCATAAGGCAGATATCTGATCGACTTCCTCCGACAGCCGCNGCCGTATTCACTAAGCTTGACCTGCGGAACGCATACCATCTGGTGCGGATCAAACACGGTGACGAGTGGAAGACCGCTTTCAACACGCCTACTGGTCACTACGAATACTTGGTGATGCCCTTCGGTCTGACCAACGCCCCGGCTGTGTTCCAAGCGCTCATAAATGATGTGCTCAGGGATATGCTTAACATCTTCGTGTTCGTTTACCTGGATGATATCCTCATCTTTTCGAGCTCCCTTCAAGAACACACTAAGCATGTCAGACAAGTACTCAAACGTCTCCTAGACAGCCATTTGTACGTTAAGCCGGAAAAATGCGAATTCCATGCCTCCCGAATACAATTCCTGGGATTTGTAGTGGAACCCGGCCGAATCCAAATGGACTCCAGGAAGGTAGAGGCGGTAGCGGACTGGCCCACCCCTAAGTCCATTAAGGAAGTTCAGCGTTTCTTGGGCTTCACAAACCTTTACCGCAAGTTCATCAAAAACTTCAGCTCGGTGGCAGCTCCTCTCTCAGCTTTAACCAAGGGTGGCAACGCAAGGTTTCTGTGGGGAAAAGAAGCTGAGACGGCCTTCCAAGGACTCAAGCAGCGCATCCTCTCTGCTCCCATCCTGACACTGCCTACAGTGGATGAACATTTTGTGGTAGAGGTAGACGCCTCAGAGGTTGGTGTTGGGGCTGTTCTGTCTCAGAGGGGTGAAGACAAGAAGCTCCACCCTTGCGCCTTCTTCTCACACCGGCTTACCCCGGCCGAGAGGAATTACGATGTGGGGGATCGTGAACTCCTAGCGGTTAAGATGGCATTGGAGGAATGGAGACACTGGCTCGAGGGGGCTTCTCAACCGTTTCAAGTGCTTACGGACCACAAAAATCTGGAGTTTATCCAGCAGGCGAAGCGGTTGAACTCCAGACAAGCTCGATGGTCTCTCTTTTTCAATCGATTTCAGTTTATCCTCACCTATCGGCCTGGGTCGAAGAATCTCAAACCGGACGCGTTGTCTCGAGTCTACGCTCCTGCCGTTAGAGAAGATACTGACATGCCTGTTCTTCCTACCGCTAAGATCGTGGCCCCGATCTCGTGGCAAGTTACCGAACCGGGTCCGATAGGAGGGCCTGCCAATCGGTTGTTTGTCCCCAAGGCAGCGAGGTCCCAGGTTCTTCTGTGGGGACACTCTTCTCGCCTCACCTGTCACCCGGGAGTAGGTCGCACCTTGGAGTTCATCCAGCGTAAGTTCTGGTGGCCCACCATAAAAGAAGATGTCGACACCTTCGTCAAGGCCTGTCCCGTGTGCTGCCAGGGTAAATCTTCTCACCTCCGCCCTCAAGGACTCCTTCACCCTTTATCTATCCCCCACCGACCCTGGTCCCATATCTCGTTGGACTTCATTACTGGCCTCCCTCCGTCCCTTGGTAATACTACTATCCTAGTCATCATCGACAGGTTTTCTAAGGCGGCCAGGTTCGTCCCCTTGACTAAGTTACCTTCGGCTAAGGAGACGGCTGAGCTGGTAATCAACCACGTGTTCTGAGTCTTCGGCATCCCTCAGGATATGGTTTCCGACAGAGGCCCCCAGTTCGCCTCGAGGTTTTGGAAGGCCTTCTGCCAGCTCATAGGGGCTACTGCCAGCCTATCTTCAGGGTACCACCCGGAGTCCAACGGCCAAACAGAGAGAATGAATCAGGAGCTGGAAACCGCCCTCAGATGTATGGCCTCCAACAACCCGTCTACATGGTCGTCTTTCATCGTTTGGGCTGAGTACTTCCTTGCTTAGCGGCCTTTCAGGTTATGTCGATATAGGACTCGTTTTACTGTGGATACAGATACTTTTGTACCTGTTTCCTCAAGCATCTTCCCAAGGTCCTCTGCTGTTGTTCTGGGATTGATTTGCACTTTTCGCACCAAAGTACGTTCATCTCTAGGAGACAGAACACGTCTCCTTCCTGAGCGGTATGACGGCTGCGTGGTCCCATGGTGTTTATACTTGCATACTATTGTTTGTACAGATGAACGTGGTACCTTCAGGCGTTTGGAAATTGTTCCCAAGGATGAACCAGACTTGTGGAGGTCTACAATTTCTTTTTAGGTCTTGGCTGATTTCTTTTGATTTTCCCATGATGTCAAGCAAAGAGGCACTGAGTTTGAAGGTAGGCCTTGAAATACATCCACAGGTACACCTCCAATTGACTCAAATGATGTCAATTAGCCTATCAGAAGCTTCTAAAGCCATGACATCATTTTCTGGAATTTTCCAAGCTGTTGAAAGGCACAGTCAACTTAGTGTATGTAAACTTCTGACCCACTGGAATTGTGATACAGTGAATTATAAGTGAAATAATCTGTCTGTAAACAATTTTTGGAAAAATTACTTCATGCACAAAGTAGATGTCCTAACCAACTTACAAAAACTATAGTTTGTTAACAAGACATTTGTGGAGTGGTTGAAAAACAAGTTTTAATGACTCCAACCTAAGTGTATGTAAACTTCTGACTTCAAATGTATGTCAAAAGATCAATTAGTGAAAAAACATATGAGAATTGCCCTGCCTGTCTAAACACAGCCTTAATAGCCTCCTTCCACGGTTTGTTTCATTGACTCTCCCCTTTAACTGCCCCTAATTGACAATTGTTTTGCTCCCCAACCAAATACATGAGCACACAGCCAGACATTGATTTGTTGACAGCTTGTGTCAACCCCAGAACATTTCTTAGGATTTTCTACATGCAGTAACCCAAGAGCAGGATAATGCTAGAAATACCGGGAAAAGCACAGTGCCACCATTTCTGCACCAAAAGGCAGGGCCCTATACACTGACTGTACAAAACATTATGCTCTATAGTAGTATAGTAGAAGGTGCCAGGCGCAATGGTTTGAGTGTGTCAAGAACTCCAATACTGCTGGGTTTTTCACGTTCAACAGTTTCCCATGTCTATCAAGAATGGTCCACCACCTAAATAACATCCAGCCAACAACACATTGGCCAGCATCCCAGTGGAAAGCTTTCAACACGTTGTAGAGTCCATGCCCGGACGAATTGAGGCTGTTCTGAGGGCAAAGCGGGGTGCAACTCAATATATGTTCCTAATGTTTTGTACAGTCAGTGTACATGATTTACCTTAAAGTGACTGCCTTAAAAAGCAACTGCTTTTTTTTAAAATGGCCTATATGGCATCGGTATGAGTAAGAAACAGTTATTCTAGTATCAAAATTGACTAGAAAGTGTAAATAGGGGAATTCTGGTCATAAAGTCAGTCTCGTCCGAAACTGAGATTTGCAAGATGATAGGAACAAATTGTATGTCACGGAAAGAAGAGTACTGTAACAGTTTTACATGAGTTGGGTTTATCTTAATCGTGTCCACAGCTGGCAGCACCCAAGTATTCATCAATTCGAAGCGCAGCTGCGAATTGCCCATGGTCAATTTGGTTTGAAATTCGATATCCCTATGGTGCTAGTTAGGGACCATCAGTCAATTACACAATGCACATGGGGCTGGTTTGTGCTTAGTGGAACTATCATTTGTTTTACAAACAGGACAATGACCCAACACACTTCCAGGCTGCATAAGGGCTATTTGACCAAGAAGGAGAGTGATGGAGTGCTGCATCAGATGACCTGGCCTCTACAAGCTCAACCAAATTGAGATGGTTTGGGATGAATTGGACCGCAGAGTGAAGGAAAAGCAGCCAACAAGTGCTAAGCATATGTGGGAACTCCTTCAAGACTGTTGAAAAAGCCTTCCTCCTGAAGCTGGTTGAGAGAATGCCAAAAGTGTGCAAAGCTGTCATCAAGGCAAAGGGTGGCTACTTTGAAGAATCTCAAATATAAAATATATTTTGATTTGTTTAACAGTTTTTTGGTTAGTACATGATTCCATATGTGTTATTTCATAGTTTTGATGTCTTCATTATTATTCTACAATGTAGAAAATAGTCAAATAAAGAAAAACTCTTGAATTAATATGTGTGTCCAAACTTTTGACTGGTACTGTACACGGACCATAACATTTTAGTCTAAAATGACATAACCAAATCTAACTGCCTGTAGCTCAGGACCTGAAGCAAGGATATGCATATTCTTGATACCATTTGAAAGGAAACACTGAAGTTTGTGGGGGGGGGGGCACTGATCCTGTAGAGATTACATTTTTTATCTTGCCCATTCACCCTATGAATTCACCCTACACACTATTTTTTATTTATTTACAAAACAAAACATACACATACACATACACATACAAACAACAACATACAGATGCAACAAATATCCAAATTGAAATTATTACTGGTTTGTCGTGTATTTGTTATGTGAGGGCTGCGAGATGTTTGCCAGGTTTATTTCCTATTAAGTAGTATGCTTTTTTGAGTTTAACCTGTAGTTGTTGGCTCTCTTTAAAAGTAAAGGTTCATATTCGTACTTAGGTTCAGACATTTTATTTTCTTCTTTACATTGTAAAGATTTTTTATGGGCTTTTTCTAAAATAGTGATTTAATTAAATGTTTCCTTCATTTTAATTTCTAACTCAGATGTATGACATTATCATTCCCCTAATGTACACCTTAAAAGCATCCCAAATGATATAGGGGGTCGGCTTTTCTCTGTCCTGTATGTCTACATTTGTAATGTTAAAGATTTTTAAAAATTAATTTACGTATTTAATATATACACAATCCATTTTTTTTACCTGTTTTCTCCCCTTCATCTACACTGATTGAAGTGGATTTAAGTGGACATCAATAAGGGTCATAGCTTTCGCCTGCATTCACCTGGTCATTCTATGTCATGGAGTGTTTTGCACCCTCAGTGTATTACTGTGTATCTTAACCCTGTATCCCTTACATCTTATATTGCAGTGCATTATCATGCGTTGATGGCGGTGTATGAAGTTACGACAATGGGCTTCAGGATCTCGCAACGGTATCTCTGTGCATAAAAAGAGCAAGAGTCATTCCTCAGCTCTGTCCTTGAATGAAAGCCCAGTCCCCCCCTCAGTCGTTTTCATTGGACAAATTAGAATAGCAGCAAAGACAATGGACTTGATGGATTGAGTCACCTATCACAAGCTAATGCCCTAATTACAATGATTGCACAAATCAAACTGATTGGATAATGACAGTAGGGCTTTTACTCTGCCAGTCATTCTATTGTTTTGAGAACCTCTTTGGGGGTAGAGACATCTTATCCTGGGCTACACAGTTGTGATTCATGGGATAATTGAGGCTATTTGTTGAGGTCATTGTTTTATTCTATTGTAATATGCTTACTGGAAATCAGTTAGCACTGTATGCCTAATTTGATATTCACAACACCTCTGCCAAAGCCTGTCCATATCCGGAAAGTCCACAGAAAGTTACAGTTTAGTCATTGTATTTTTATTTTACTAGGCAAGTCAGTTAAGAACAAATTCTTATTTTCAATGACAGCCTAGGAACAGTGGGTTAGCTGCCTGTTCAGGGGCAGAACAACAGATTTGTACCTTGTCAGCTTGGGGAATTGAACTTGCAACCTTTATGGTTACTAGTCCAACACTTCTCCCACTAGGCTACCCTGCCAGAGCAACCTACATACTTACTTACAATGCATACATTTTTTTGTTTTTCTCATACTAGTCCCCCGTGGGAAGCAAACCCACAACCTTGGCGTTTCAAGCACCATGCTCTACCAACTGAACCACACAATCCTTTGTGTTGGTTTAAAGCCCCAGACACCTCAACATACAGTACCGAACATGATCACACACTGTAACTGTTCCTGATGACTCCGGTTTTGGAGAGCCTGGCGTGCCCAAAGTAAAATGCCTCCCATTCAGGCCCAGAAAATAGGATATGCACATATTTAGTACCATTGGATAGGAAACACTCTGAATTTTCTAAAAGTGTTAACATTTTGTCTGTGAGTATAACAGAACGGATATGGCATGCGAAAACCCGAGGAATTTCTGTCCTGGAAAAAGTGGTTTTGACACATTGCCTCATTTGGAACCCCTCCCTTATGAAAATGCCCATATAAGGGCATATGAATGCAGTACCTATTGCTTCCTCTGGATGTCAACAGTCTCAAGAAAGTGTTCTGATTCTTTTTAGATGCTTTTAGAGCAGAGAAGAAGACGAATAAGGAAGTGTCCACGCAGATGTCAATAGAAGTAAATGCGCGCTCCCGGCTGGCGCGTTCTTTGGTTTTTTCCTTTCTTATCGCCCAGTTTATATTCCGGTTGAAATATTATACTATTTATACATAAAAGTGTTCCTAAGGATACATTTAAAATGATGTTTGATTGTTCTTGGACAAGTTTATAGGTATAAGTTGAACGAGTTCTCTTCACGTTTCAATGGACGAT